>JAUTDX010000259.1:0-56479 GCA_030844895.1 Ambrosia x helenae | reverse complement strand
CGACTAATAACCATAAGGTTATCTAGTCCCTATTGTCCAGATCGTTAACCAAGTATGTTTTAAAACGTGTTTAAATGTTTAACCGACACACTAGACTGACCCGACATCCAGTTGGTGACCCATTACCCTAACTCAATCAAGTACACATAGATTACACACAAGGTTCAAGCATAAAACACTAGTTTGTATCAAAATTCTCCTTTCTGCATCAGAACGGTCGAACCAGTCAGTTTTAAGTCTCCTTCGCACCTTTTTGTCTCCTTCGCCCGTTTTACATCTCGTTCGACCGTTTGATGCTTCCTTCGCCCGTTTTATCACTTTCGTCCAATAATAAACCCAGGTTCGACCCTGGATCCCTCCTTCGCACCATCGACTGGTCGAAGGAGGCCAGTTCGCCCTGTTGTATAATTTTTCCTAAAAACGCTTCAAACACATTCAAAACGACCCGAAACATCATCAAACACAGCAGTCAAGCATGGATAACTTATCCCTACAAAACACCACCGATTTCCCCCGATAATACGTCCGTTTCAGCCCTTTCCCAAAATGGAAAATTATGGAAACATCACTTTCATGCATGAATAATTTACCCAATTTGGAAACTTTTGAAATCGATTCATGTTTAGCTAAAAACTCAGTTTGTCGATTATCCGATCTTTCTTATTCTTCCTATTGATCATAAATATTCATACATCAAGCATTAATCCAATAAAACCCCCAAATATCAATATACCAATCCTAACCCTAGACAACAATATTCCAATCATTAACAACAATCCTATATCATGTTTCTATCATAGATATAACAGCAAATCATTGAACAACAACATAACACCACATAATACACAATTTACATATGTTATTCATCATGAAAACCTATGTTAAATGATCATGTTTTGATTTAAAAAGATGTTTAAAAGGTTTTTAATCATGAAAGTACCCTTAGAACAGATCCGGACAATTAGGTTAGATGAAAACGAATTAAAATGCTTTAAAAGGTTTAGGATTATGAACACACCTTGGATTCGGAGTGTAGATGATGTAGATGGGTTAGATTATGAAAAAGAAGAGCAAAAACTCCTTCCTTAGTGTTTAAGATCGTTCGTTTGAGAGCGTTTTGGGACGGTTAGGTGTTTGTGAAAGGGTGATGTGTGTTTGACAATGTGTGAAATGATGAAAAATACAAAGGTTGGTATTTAACTAATCTTCCTTCGCACCAATTCATTGGTCGAATGTGGTCTCCTTCGCCCCTTTCACAGGGTCGAATGAGCCCTGTTTGGTCAAAGGGAATTCCTCAAATTCCACCTCCCTGGTTTCGCCCACTTTGCATGGGTCGAACCAGACACTTTTCTTCTCCTTCGACCACTCGAAGTGGTCGAACCAGAACCCCTTTTTAACTAGTTTTTCCAGTTTGTCGTGTTTAACGCATTCTAACCACATCTAACACATAAGCATGCGCCTTAGTCTATATTATACACATTTAAGCACAGATAATCATTTACACATCATTTAAACACATCTATGTATATAATCCACCACACGACCCATAATCTACACATATACTTAATTAGTTCATGTAATGTCACCAACAACGAAAACGAAAAAAACCCGTACCATGTATTACCAAACGACTCCCAGATCCTCCAGATCATGGTACCCTGGACAATCCTAACTTGACCCGACTCAAACTAACCCAGTTAAGTTTGTTTATAAACGTTTCTCGCTAAGGTAGACTTAGATGTTACTAATATGTTTAAGTCGAACATGCGGGTGTCACAAATAATAACTAGTTTTTTACATAATTTTATCAACGAACGAAAACAATAGTGTTTTTACAGCAATTAGAACAAGTAAGATGCAACAACAAGATTCAAACAGCTATAATCCATCTATAGTTTTTTTAAAACAAAATAGAACAAGTAGTGTTTCTAAATCATACAACAACAAGATGTAAACAGTACCACGCAAACACCAAGAACCCATTTATAGTGTTTTTAAAACAAATAGTTGTTTTTTACAACAGATTAAACAAGTAATATGCAACATATAACACTTTCAACAAAATCCAAGAAACACTATTATCCCACCCAAATTGGATTTTGAATCACAATTAAAATCAGCATATAAACACTTTCAACATTATAAATAAAACACAACATATAAACAATTTTTCAAACAACATATAACACTTTCAACAAAATCCAAGAAACACTATCAAAACTAAAAACTGCAAATACCGTTTATTTATAATAAAACCCTATATACTGAATTCTAACTCAAAGCATATTCAAACTTACAGTACTATAAACACTATTATTCCAACTTTCATTAATATAAACAATATTAAAACTATTAATCCATCTTTCAGTACTATAAACACTATTAAAACTAAATAAAAAAAAAAACCATATTATTCCACCCAAATTGGATTTTGTAAACACTGGTAGGCCATAGATGAATTCGAGCGATGACATTGAAAAACCATAGCTGGATTTTTAAAACCATGTATGGATTTTTAAAACACTGGTAGGCCAAATCAGAAAAAAAAAAAACCCCAAAATGCAAGCTATGGTTTTCAAAAAGCCCAACAAAAACCATATTATTCGTAGCGTATGGCAGTTTGCCACACTAAAAATCAGATTTTAAAACTCAAACCCAAAGTAGACATTCTTGCCCTCTTTTAAAACACTTATTAGACCATTATACCCTTTATTTTAAAACACTTATTAAATTATATAGTGTTTATTTTAAGAATTCTAAAATTTTAATCTAAACCATCCATTTGTAGATCAAACGGTTGAAATCACTTCATACACTTCCTACACAAAACTATTTTCTTACCGAACCCTACCCTATATATATATATATATATATATATATATATAATAATATATATATGAATAGATTCATATGAGAACCCATGAGAACTTAAGAACTCCTCTAGACCAATGAAAAGGTGATACTTTATACTCACTATCATTATAATATTAAAGGGTAATAAAGACTTTTATCATCCCCTATACCCCACATCTACAATTATAATACTAAAGAGGATTATTATACTAAATTTTGTTTTTCAAAAAAAAAAACCAAAAACATAGTCACACTCACTGCCATTTCTCTCTCTCTATCTCTCTTTCCCTCTCTCTCTCTCTCTCTCTCATCAACGACTCTCTCTCTCTCTCTGTCTCTCTGTCTCCCGCTCTTTCGCTCTCTCATCAGAAAAACAGATAGCACATGAAGACGGTGGGGGTTTTCGATGTGTGTGTGTGGGGGGGGGGGGATCTGAACGTTGGGGTTGTGGGTAAGAAGACGGCAGATGAAACGTTGGTGTGGTTTGGGGGTGATGAAGGTGGAGGACGGTGTTTTGGAGGTGATGAAGGCGGAGGACGGTGGTTTGGATGTTGGGTTTGGTTGGGGTCGATTTTTGTGGTGAGTTTTGGTCTCTGAATACAGATCTGGAGGCGGAGGGGTGGTTCGTGGGGGGTAGGGCGGAAGGGTGGAGGAGATGGGGGAGGTCATGGTTCAAGTCCCACAAGGAGTAGAAATTTGCCGTTAAAAAAAACAACATAAATCAAGTCAACTCAAGTCTCTTAGTCAACCATTGACTCCATCATTTTAGCCATTGTATTATATTGTACATTATACTTAGTCAACCATTGACTCCATAATCTTAGCTAGAGTTAGTCATATGTAAGCCTATATAAGCCTTGATGTAGTATTGCACTACTAGAGAAAGGGGTTTTTGCTACCGCATTTTCGGTAGCAAAACGGTGGCAATTACCCTTTAGCCACCGTTTTGCTACCAAAAATCTCGGTAGCAAAATCACACATGGCAATTGCCCTATTGCAACTAATTTGCTACCGCTTTATGTTTTGAGACCGTTTTGCTACCGCTAGTTTGCCACTGTTTTGCTACCGCTAATTTGCCACCGTTTTCTACCGCTTTTTGTCACCACTTTGCTACGTTTTTTGCCATATTTTTGCTACCGTTTTGCTACCATTTTTGCGGTATTCTTTCTACCATATTGCCATTTCATTTCTTATATCTACATGCTACCATTCCATTTCTTTGCAAAATGTATCCATTTATGAAAATTTTAAATCATAACATTCAAATCAATACATCAAAAATCCAAACTAAAACATCCAAATCCAAACATTCAAACTAAAAGTGTTTACATATAGCCATTTATTTTCTAAACTAGTCAAACGGGTAAACAAGTTGACTGGGTTGTTACAAATGAGTCAAACTGCTAGTAAACAGTTTGGCGGGTTGACATATTTATTCAAACGGGTTGACACATGATACAGTTTGGTAGGTTAAGCAACTCCACTTGAACTAATATCCTCACTATGAAGCGTCAATCCTGTATCATGAAAAGGTAGAGAATAAGCTGATAAAAAGTAAACCGAGCAATAGCTAATACTCTTAGCTTCTTGCCTAATATGATAAATATCCCAAAAGTGCTGACTTTAGATAACTGATATCTATGAGCAATACATCCAGGAACCGGATTTGCAAGGCCCAATGCTACTCCACCAATAAGAGCTGCACAATATCAAACATACTAGATATCTTACTAACCAATGCTGGCTGAAACAGATCATAAATAACTGAAGCATACATATTGATGGTATAACATTGTGCATTTTCCTCAAATTTTAATACATAAAAGCCCTTATTTTAGACATCTTTATTTCTAATATCATTAATTTTATACAAATATGCCTAAGTCTTTATTTTCCCTAACTCACAACTTATATATATATATATGTATATATTTCACTTGGTTTAAATAATAATAATAATAATAAATAATAATCAGATTTTTCTTTTAGTTTATTGTTATTTTTTAACCAAACTATTAGCATGTTGGAGCCCACAACTAAAACCCAAAACCTGAGCCCAGCCCACCAGCCCATGACCCGGCCCAACTACAACTCTACATGCTTTTTCTTTCTTTCCCTTCGCTACAACAGATCCGAACCAAGCTGACACTGTCACACCCTCAAAATCCACTTGCGGAGTTTTACCGCGAGGCGTATGACAAACCAGGATTCAAACCAACGATCACAATAAACAAGTCTAAATGAACATATGCAATTTAAGAAAACATAGTTTAGAATCCCCAAATACAGCGGAAGCTTATTCAAAACATAATCCAAAATAAACCAAGTGTTCAACGTTTGAAAACCATGCAATCCTAACTAGACGCCGTGCAGACGCGTGCGCCCTAGTTCCATTGTGCTACCTTAGCGACCTGAGAAAACATGTAAAAGTTTACGTCAGCACAAAAATGCTGGTGAGTTTACAGGTTTTGTATTCACAGTACCAAGTTCAACCTGTCCATACTATAACAAATCGAAAACCCAAGTACGCTAGCTAGGCGTATGTTTTGTTACCACTACGATTGGAAAACCATTACTAACTCGTAAACCAGATGTCGTGCCCGATGTAGTAAACCTGTTGTTCCTGTTTGAGACAATATGCACTCGCCGACCCTCCAAGCCGACGAGCGGGGTTGGTCACTCCCAATAGCGCTATTCACATTCCCCGTTGTGCAAACCCGCACATTCATGGTTCCCCCCGGGACTTCCAAAGATCGTATAGTAAACCATAGAAACCCATAGTATGACAGTAGTTACCAAACATAAGTTTTAACACATGTTTTCTCCCCCGAAAAGTGAAACCAGTTAAAAGAGGGGCCGTAAACTCACCTTAAGTTGCGTTACTTCGTAATACGAATAAACTCAGCAGCTATGCTAGTCCCGTAAAGCGGCGACCTAACATATGACAGTTACAAGTACTTAGACTAATAACCCGCAGGTTAATTAGTCCCTAGATGTCCAGACCATAACCAAGTTCGTTTGAAAACACCGTGACTGTTAAATTAACCCAAAGTACAAGACTCGACATCCCATTGGTGACCCGAGGCTCCCCGTGTTATGTTTACGCTCTCAAACATACAATCATGCAATCACACTTAACATACGTTAACGTCCAACAAGTTACAGCACGTAGTTCAAGTATCACGTAAATAAGTCCGAACATATGTTACCAAGTTATTAGATATGTTACGGGGTTCCTAGCATGTTCCTAGATGTCAAATCGGGTCTCGGAATGCTAATTTACACTTACAGCAGCAGTACACGCGATTAGGAAAAGTCAACTAGCATTTAGGTTGGTCAACAGGCATTTAGGAAGGCTAATCGCCTATATTATAGCGATTAGGGTCATAAGACATGTAAATCTTGAGTTTATAGGCAATTAGGTCATAAGACATGTATTTACTAGCAATTAGGTCATAAGACATACATCTACTAGCAATTAGCTCATAAGACATGCATCTACTAGCATTTAGCTCATAAGACATGCATCTACTAGCAATTAGCTCATAAGACATGCATCTACTAGCAATTAGCTCATAAGACATGTATTTCAGGACTTAACTAGCATTTAGGATCACAATTGCATGTAATAGAGGCATTTAGCCCCCAATCGCATGTAATATAGGCGATTAGGGAGTCTTTACAGGCGATTGGCCTCCTAATCGCCCCTAACATAGGCGATTAGGGTTGCTAATCGCCAGTAACCCAGCTGTTCCGGTTTTTCGCGCGTTTAACGCTCCAAATCAGATCCAGAACGCGTGTAATCATCCAATATCAATCCAACAACTATACCAAACATGTTTAAACCAAAATCCTTCGTTTAGCCTCGTTTTATCAGCCCTGCATGCAACCATGTAATCCAAACACAATACACATAGCATGAAACATCACATTAACATGCATAACTATAACCCTAATGAACAATTACTCAGATTTCATTAACATGATATCATTATAAATCTGAAACTAACCTAATAACATGTTAATCATCCATCTTGAATCATAGAAACCCTAGCTTTTAATCATAAACACACATAACCCATGCATGATAGTTAGAATCCGATTAACAACACTTATTAACGATTTTCAGAAAGCTTATTCGTTTTAGAATAGGTCTGGACCGTTAGGGATTTAATAAAACGTTAATAAAGATTGCATGGATGAAAATCACACCTTAGATTGTGTTAGATTGATGAAATAAGCTTGAAACCTTGTGTTTTGATCCAAAATCACGTTCCAGAGGTTGTGTGTGTGTTGGGGCGGGTTATGGGACGACTAGGGTTGTTATTATGAAGTTTAGGAGGTCAAGCATTGTATTTATAGTCGTTTTTAGTCGTCCAGCACGTAACACGCGATTGTGCAGCATTTACACGCGATTAGGGCTCCTAATCGCATGAAACTTCATGCAATTAGGGCCTAATCGCCCTAAGGCATGCATTTAGCATGCCAATCGCCCCTATGAAGGCCCAATCGCATCCCCTATAGGCGATTGGGCTCCCCTAATCGCCTATAGGGGCTGGTTCCGTGTGTTTTGCGCGTTAAACCCCGTTTTAACATATGTTAACACATTTTCACATACCGACAAGTCACATAATGATTGTAAACACATAACACTTGCAAACAAACATATTCACACTCGTTCACCAATTCCCGGGACTCGAGACTTGTATGTTCCGTATGCCCTGACGATTCTACGGATCGTCACCATTTGTACACTTGGTTAAGGACTGACATCTAATGAACCTCTAGACCAACATCCAATGATCTTCTATACTAAACCGATAGTTCCCGAACCATAACACGACTTAACTAACCCAGTTAAGTATAATATACGCGTGACTCGCTAAGGTAGACTTTCATCTAGACAACGTTGTTAACCAGAATTTGCCGGGTGTCACATCATCCCCACGTTAAAAGAATTTTCGTCCCGAAAATTGCACAAGTACCAAGAGGAATAACAAAAGAAACAGACAAAAGATAGAAACCAAGAGAGAGATTTTACCCGAGTTGTCACATCATCCCCACGTTAAAAAGGAATCTCGCCCGAGATTCATTCAGCTGTAGTGGAGACATATCTCGATTCGAATGCTTCCTTAGGAAAGAGATGAGGATACTTAGACTTCATCTGATCCTCCCGTTCCCAAGTGTACTCTGGTCCCCGGTTCGAGTTCCAGCGAACCTTCACAATGCGAATCTTGCTATGACGTAGGCTACGAATCTTGTAATCAAGAATCTCAACAGGTTCCTCCACAATCCGAAGACGATCGTCAACCTTGATCTCTTCCAGTGGAACAATAAGAGACTCGTCAGCCAGACACTTCTTTAAGTTGGACACATGGAAGACGTTATGTACGTTACCGAGCTCCGTCGGTAAATTAAGACGATATGCCACCGGTCCAATCCGTTCCAGGATCGTAAATGGACCGACATACCGAGGGTTGAGTTTGCCACGCTTCCCAAAGCGTATGACGCCCTTCCATGGTGAAACTTTCAGAAGTACTTTGTCATCAACTTGGAATTCCAATGGTTTGCGACGCTGATCGCATAACTCTTTTGCCGATCCCGTGCCGCTGCCAACCGGTTACGAATTTGTACGATCTTTTCCGAAGTTTCGTACACTAGTTCAGGCCCAGTGAGTTGACTCTCACCCACCTCAGCCCAACAAAGAGGAGAACGGCATTTCCGCCCGTACAGTGCCTCGAACGGAGCTGCCTTGATACTCGTGTGGTAACTGTTGTTGTATGAGAATTCTACTAACGGTAGATGAGCTTCCCAACCTTTTCCAAAATCGATCACACATGCCCGCAGCATGTCTTCTAAAGTTTGAATCGTACGTTCACTTTGACCGTCAGTCTGTGGGTGATAAGCTGTACTCATGTCCAGCTGGGTACCCAAAGCTTTGTGTAAGGACTTCCAGAAGTGAGAAGCAAAATGGGAATCACGATCCGAAATAATAGAAACCGGCACCCCGTGCTTAGAAACAACTTCCTTCAGATAAAGACGAGCCAAACGATCCATGGTGTCGGTCTCCTTAATAGCGAGAAAATGGGCTGATTTTGTCAACCGATCAACAATCACCCATATCTTATCATTCCCGCTTAGTGACTTAGGAAGTTGCGTGACAAAATCCATTGTAATTCATTCCCATTTCCACTCCGGAATTTCAGGTTGTTGCAAGAGACCCGACGGTTTCTGGTATTCCACCTTGACCTTAGCACAGGTCAAGCATTTGCTCACGTATGAGGCTATATCCGACCTCATGTTTGGCCACCAGTAAAGCACCTTCAGATCTTGGTACATCTTATCCGAACCAGGATGAATAGAATACCGGGACTTATGAGCCTCATCTAAGACAAGCTCCCGAAGTCCCCCGAATAAAGGAACCCATATGCGTTCTGCGAAGTAGTGCAGGCCATCAGGCCTTCGCTCGAGGTGCTTGTCGGCACCGTGCATAGTCTCAGCTTTAAGGTTTTCCTCCTTCAAAGCTTCTAACTGAGCAGAACGGAGTTGGTCAGGTAGAAAGGAATGAATGGTGAGTTGCAACGCCCGAACGCGACGAGGTTTAATTGATTCCTTCCTGCTCAAGGCGTCTGCTACCACTTTCGCCTTGCCAGGATGGTACTTAATGGCGCAATCATAGTCATTCAGAAGTTCAATCCAACGGCGTTGTCGTATGTTCAAATGTTGTTGGTTGAAAATATGTTGAAGACTCTTGTGATCGGTGTAGATGGTGCATTTGGTACCGTACAAGTAATGTCTCCAAATTTTCAACGCGAATACCACTGCACCCAACTCCAAGTCATGGGTGGTGTAGTTCTTCTCGTGCACCTTGAGTTGACGAGAAGCATACGCAATCACTCTCTCGCGTTGCATCAACACGCAACCGAGACCATGAATAGAAGCATCACAGTAAACAACGAAATCATCAGGGCCTTCAGGTAAGGACAAAATAGGAGCAGAACACAGTTTAGACTTCAGTTCTTGAAATGCCGACTCTTGTGGTTCACCCCAGTCGAATTTTCTATCCTTCTGAGTAAGAGTGGTCAGGGGTTGAGCAATCTTCGAGAACCCCATAATGAAACGACGATAATAGCCCGCAAGGCCTAGAAATTGCCGCACCTCAGTTGGCGTCTTTGGTGCTCCCCAGTCCTTGATCGCTTCGATCTTAGCTGGATCGACATGAATTCCTAGTTCATTAACCACATGTCCTAGGAACTGAACTTCGCGTAACCAAAAGTCACACTTTGAGAACTTAGCGTAAAGTTGTTCCCGTCGCAAGAGTTCCAAAACCAAACGCAGGTGTTCCTCGTGTTCGGTCTTGTTCTTGGAGTAAATCAGAATATCATCAATAAACACAATTACGAACTTGTCAAGATATGGTTTGCAAACGTGGTTCATCAAATCCATGAAAACCGCCGGTGCGTTCGTGAGACCGAAAGGCATGACCAAGAATTCGAAATGGCCATAACGTGTACGAAAGGCAGTCTTTGCAACGTCAGCTTCCCTTACGCGCAACTGGTGATAACCGGACCTCAAATCAATTTTGGAGTAGTAACTAGAACCCTGGAGTTGGTCGAATAGATCATCAATTCGGGGAAGAGGATAACGGTTCTTGATGGTCAATTTGTTCAATTCTCTGTAATCCACACACAATCGAAAACTTCCATCTTTCTTCTTAACGAATAGAATCGGGGCTCCCCAAGGGGAAGAACTTGGTCTGATGAAACCCTTGTCCAAGAGTTCCTGTAACTGACTAGACAATTCCTGCATCTCAAGAGGTGCAAGACGGTAGGGGGGGCGAGCAATAGGAGCAGCCCCTGGTACAAGATCAATACCGAACTCGACCTGACGATGGGGAGGAAGACCAGATAAATCATCAGGAAATACATCAGGAAACTCGCGTACAACAGGAATATCATCGATCTTCTTCTCATCGCTAGAGGAAACAGATAAGAGTGCCAAAACGGCCGAGTGACCCTTCCGAAGATACTTAAGGGCTTTCATGCTAGAGATGATATTTAGCGGAACACCGCCCTTTATACCGTACACCGAAAGAAATTCTCCATCAGGAAGAGGAATCCGAATAATCTTGTCGTAACAGATGATCTCAGCGCGATACAAAGACAACCAATCCATACCTACCACAACGTCAAAACTACCCAAAGGTACCGGCATAAGGTCGATGGGGAACGACAAACCCGACAACTCTAGTTGACACTCCCGAAGGATACAAGTAGCTTCAATCTTTTTACCGTCAGCCAACTCAATTATATACTTAGTCTCTAATGGTACGGGTACTACATCTAGCAGTCGACTAACTTCCATAGATATAAAACTCATATCGGCACCGGAATCAAATAAAACACTAACAGAACGATTATTGAGAAGGAACGTACCGGTAACTGTATCAGGATCCTGTCTAGCCTCCGCGGCTCCAATGACGAAGGCACGTGCATTTCTGCCGCCGCCCCGTTGTTCCCGTTACCGTTGTTCCCGCCCTGCTTCAGTTTCGGGCAATCCTTCTTGTAATGCCCAGTCTCCCCGCAGTTGTAACAACCCTGTTTTCCCGCAGTTCCTTGAGCAGCAGGAGCCGGGGTGTTGCTTGGGGCCTGGGTCGATGGAAGTGTAGCCCGACAATCTTTAGCAAAATGCCCAAATCGCTGGCAGCGATGGCAACGATTACTGTCGCAGTTCCCTTGATGATGACGTCCACACTTGTTGCATTTAGGCAGTTTCCCCGCATAACCACCCTGTTTGTTACCAGAAGAAGAAGAACCCCCGCTATCGAATCTCTTACCCTGTTGTGCTGGTGCAGATCCTTTCCCTTCATTATCCCACTTGCGCTTGTTATTCTCTCGGGGCCTTGACAGTCGAACCCTTAGCAGGCAAAATACCCTCATTCACCTTCAAGTTGGTCATCCTATGAGCCGATCGGACCACCTCTGAGTACGTAGGATGATTTCCCGCAGCCACCAACCCTGCGATTTCTGGTACTAACCCTGAGACATAGTGTTCAATCCTCCTATACTCTGGCACATGCAGATCAGGACACAGCACTGCCAACTCATTACGCCTCACCGTATACTTCTCAATCTCGGATCCAGTCATTTTGAGGTTCCACACCTCGTGCTCCAACTTTTGCACCTCTTCCCTTGGACAGTACTCTCGCTTCAGCAGTTGCACGAAATTTTCCCAAGGCATAGCATACGCCTCCCCTATACCCATATTCTGGTGATATTGTTCCACCATGTCAAAGCAACATCCTGGAACAATGCAGCAGCATACTTGACTCGGTCCTCTGGGAGACAGTTGCACATCAGAAACACTGACTCCACCTTTTCCAGCCATCTGAGCAAGCTCACCGCACCCTCAGTGCTAGAGAATTCCTGAGGCTTACAGTCTCGAAACATCTTGTAGGTACACATGGGTGGGGGTGGGTTAATAGGACCACCTAAAATAAAACGTATGAGAAACCACGAAGGATGTAAGCAAGGTTCACTAATGAGGCAAAGAAAATGGATAAATCAACTTACCACCACCATTGTGCCCTAACTGGAAGGCAGCTTGTAGCAAGTTGTTCAGATCTTCCTGTGATAGGTTTACACCTCCACGACCACCAGCACCACCGCGACCACCACCACGTCCACCATTGCGACCACCTCCACGTCCTCCTCGTACTCCAGACATGATTCTGGCAGAAGGAACGAGATAATTTAGTTTCACAGCTAATGGTAACCACTAGCATTCACAAAATCAAAGCTAGATCCAACTCAGGACTATCCATTCAAACCCAGAGCTCACTAGGGCTTTCATGCATTTCGGTTTATGATTTTGTGTGCACCCAAAATGATAAACCGCTCCACATGGTCCTCCAAGTGTTTCTCTTAGTTCGAAGTTCAAATCACCGAACATAGACTCTTAGCTATACACCGTAATACTACAATAGTTTATGGCAAGTGTTTCTATTGGAGTATGAAAGGGAGATGTCCGAGCCTTGGACAAATCTCAAGAGTACACGATTTACCCCAATATACCGCACTGCCTAGAAAGTAAGTAACCCGACTTAGGATGGAACGGATGATGTAACATAGAAAGGTCAGATGATTTAGAGACACCCCGACAGCCCATACGTAATCCATCAAAATGTTTAGTACTATGTGATCGTCTAGTGTGTGCGACTCGGCTATAGACTAGACTCTACATGCAGTCCTAGTTCATTATAACCATTGGCTCTGATACCAATCTGTCACACCCTCAAAATCCACTTGCGGAGTTTTACCGCGAGGCGTATGACAAACCAGGATCCAAACCAACGATCACAATAAACAAGTCTAAATGAACATATGCAATTTAAAAAACATAGTTTAGAATCCCCAAATACAGCGGAAGCTTATTCAAAACATAATCCAAAATAAACCAAGTGTTCAACGTTTGAAAACCATGCAATCCTAACTAGACGCCGTGCAGACGCGTGCGCCCTAGTTCCATTGTGCTACCTTAGCGACCTGAGAAAACATGTAAAAGTTTACGTCAGCACAAAAATGCTGGTGAGTTTACAGGTTTTGTATTCATAGTACCAAGTTCAACCTGTCCATACTATAACAAATCGAAAACCCAAGTACGCTAGCTAGGCGTATGTTTTGTTACCACTACGATTGGAAAACCATTACTAACTCGTAAACCAGATGTCGTGCCCGATGTAGTAAACCTGTTGTTCCTGTTTGAGACAATATGCACTCGCCGACCCTCCAAGCCGACGAGCGGGGTTGGTCACTCCCAATAGCGCTATTCACATTTCCCCGTTGTGCAAACCCGCACATTCATGGTTCCCCCCGGGACTTCCAAAGATCGTATAGTAAACCATAGAAACCCATAGTATGACAGTAGTTACCAAACATAAGTTTTAACACATGTTTTCTCCCCCGAAAAGTGAAACCAGTTAAAAGAGGGGCCGTAAACTCACCTTAAGTTGCGTTACTTCGTAATACGAATAAACTCAGCAGCTATGCTAGTCCCGTAAAGCGGCGACCTAACATATGACAGTTACAAGTACTTAGACTAATAACCCGCAGGTTAATTAGTCCCTAGATGTCCAGACCATAACCAAGTTCGTTTGAAAACACCGTGACTGTTAAATTAACCCAAAGTACAAGACTCGACATCCCATTGGTGACCCGAGGCTCCCCGTGTTATGTTTACGCTCTCAAACATACAATCATGCAATCACACTTAACATACGTTAACGTCCAACAAGTTACAGCACGTAGTTCAAGTATCACGTAAATAAGTCCGAACATATGTTACCAAGTTATTAGATATGTTACGGGGTTCCTAGCATGTTCCTAGATGTCAAATCGGGTCTCGGAATGCTAATTTACACTTACAGCAGCAGTACACGCGATTAGGAAAAGTCAACTAGCATTTAGGTTGGTCAACAGGCATTTAGGAAGGCTAATCGCCTATATTATAGGCGATTAGGGTCATAAGACATGTAAATCTTGAGTTTATAGGCAATTAGGTCATAAGACATGTATTTACTAGCAATTAGGTCATAAGACATACATCTACTAGCAATTAGCTCATAAGACATGCATCTACTAGCATTTAGCTCATAAGACATGCATCTACTAGCAATTAGCTCATAAGACATGCATCTACTAGCAATTAGCTCATAAGACATGTATTTCAGGACTTAACTAGCATTTAGGATCACAATTGCATGTAATAGAGGCATTTAGCCCCCAATCGCATGTAATATAGGCGATTAGGGAGTCTTTACAGGCGATTGGCCTCCTAATCGCCCCTAACATAGGCGATTATGGTTGCTAATCGCCAGTAACCCAGCTGTTTCGGTTTTTCGCGCGTTTAACGCTCCAAATCAGATCCAGAACGCGTGTAATCATCCAATATCAATCCAACAACTATACCAAACATGTTTAAACCAAAATCCTTCGTTTAGCCTCGTTTTATCAGCCCTGCATGCAACCATGTAATCCAAACACAATACACATAGCATGAAACATCACATTAACATGCATAACTATAACCCTAATGAACAATTACTCAGATTTCATTAACATGATATCATTATAAATCTGAAACTAACCTAATAACATGTTAATCATCCATCTTGAATCATAGAAACCCTAGCTTTTAATCATAAACACACATAACCCATGCATGATAGTTAGAATCCGATTAACAACACTTATTAACGATTTTCAGAAAGCTTATTCGTTTTAGAACAGGTCTGGACCGTTAGGGATTTAATAAAAACGTTAATAAAGATTGCATGGATGAAAATCAAACCTTAGATTGTGTTAGATTGATTAAATAAGCTTGAAACCTTGTGTTTTGATCCAAAATCACGTTCCAGAGGTTGTGTGTGTGTTGGGGCGGGTTATGGGACGACTAGGGTTGTTATTATGAAGTTTAGGAGGTCAAGCATTGTATTTATAGTCATTTTTAGTCGTCCAGCACGTAACACGCGATTGTGCAGCATTTACACGCGATTAGGGCTCCTAATCGCATGAAACTTCATGCAATTAGGGCCTAATCGCCCCTAAGGCATGCATTTAGCATGCCAATCGCCCCTATGAAGGCCCAATCGCATCCCCTATAGGCGATTGGGCTCCCCTAATCGCCTATAGGGGCTGGTTCCGTGTGTTTTGCGCGTTAAACCCCGTTTTAACATATGTTAACACATTTTCACATACCGACAAGTCACATAATGATTGTAAACACATAACACTTGCAAACAAACATATTCACACTCGTTCACCAATTCCCGGGACTCGAGACTTGTATGTTCTGTATGCCCTGACGATTCTACGGATCGTCACCATTTGTACACTTGGTTAAGGACTGACATCTAATGAACCTCTAGACCAACATCCAATGATCTTCTATACTAAACCGATAGTTCCCGAACCATAACACGACTTAACTAACCCAGTTAAGTATAATATACGCGTGACTCGCTAAGGTAGACTTTCATCTAGACAACGTTGTTAACCAGAATTTGCCGGGTGTCACAGACACCTTGGTTGCCCATATGATTGAATCAAAATATGGTAAGAAGCGTGATTGAATCGTTATTATGTTATGACAGATTCTATGCGTCCTTTTCACGCCAAAAACAATCAAAACATACCATAGATATGATGAAAACGCGTTTTATAAAAAAAAAACCTTGGTCAAACCTTCTAAATCTATAATTCCGAGCGTTTTGTATAAATTAAACCCTCCTAGTTGACCTAAAGGGGCTGAATAACGAACCCTCACTCTCAATTGTCCCTAAAAACTCTTCCTAATCTACATAAGCATCGCAGTTGACTATTCTGTTGACCGCACGATTAACATCAATCTTTGATTCCAAGGTAACAATTAATCTGCTGTTTTTGTTCAACGTTGTTGTCCGACCAATAACACCACAGATTCAGTGGTTATTGGTTAATAATTGGTATGATTAGAAAACTATGGTTCGTTTTTATTATTTGGGGAAGATGACTAGGGCCCGAAACTGAATTTATTTTTTTCTGTATCAACTATAACACCAACTGATCTATAGATCAGATGGTGTGGATGCTTTGTGTTAAGACATGAACCGGCTACTCCTGGGTTCGATACCTGGCACCAACATTTTCTTTTTTATTCTTTTGAAATATATAATTCACCAGTTAATACACATTATAACATTCTGAGATCAAGTATTATTGTTCTCAGGGTCCAGACCAACTGGTCTAGGCTTGTGATTATAAGCATGCGAACCGGCCAGAGCCTCGGGTTCGACTCTTGCCAACAACAAACATTTTTTTAAAACCTTTTATTTATATATTTAACCAATTAATCTTTTAAAATAGTTTTTAAATACTAAAAGTGGTATACAACAACAAACAACAAACCGAACCCAGGAAATCCCACTAATAGCAACGCTATTCGTAGGGTCTGGGGAGGGTAGGATGTAGGCAAACCTTACCCCTATCTTTAGAGATAGAGAGGCTGCTTCCAGAGAGACCCCCGGCTCGACAAAAACAAAATGCACACTGTATATTAATGAATAATTAGGCAATCACTAAACACTAAAAAAACAAAAATAAAATAGAATAGTGGATGTATAACATGATACAACTTACAGATATATTTATATATATATATATATATATATATATATATATATATACATACATAGAGGCTAACCCTAAATCCTGAGTAGTCTTAAAACCTAAAAATCTTTAACTTTAATCCTACGTCTCCACGAATTCCTATCTTGGACCATATCCTCTAAGAGGTGCAATTCTAACAGATCTTGTCTAATCCGATCGACCCAAGTCAATTTGGGTCTGCCTCTACTCCTCCTCCCCTCCACCGTGAGGTGTTCCACTCTTCTGACTGGGCTGTCGTATGTCTCCGCTTCACATGACCAAACCATCTTAATCTTCCCTCTTTATCTTATCTGCTATGTTAGCCACTTCTAACCTCTTCCTAATAACCTCATTTCTAATCCGATCTAACCTAGTGTGGCCACACATCCACCTCAACATTCTCATCTCCGCCACTTCCATCTTTCGTAACTGTGTCTTTTTGATGGCCCAGCAGTCTGTCCCATAAATCATAGCAGGTCGGACTGCAACCCTATAAAATTTTCCCTTTAGTTTAGTTGGGAACCTCTTATCGCACAGAACTCCAGAAGCTGCTCTCCACTATAAAAAGTGGTATGTAAATTCTATAAAAATTATTTTAGGTTATTCTAGTGATGAAGTTTATTATACAATTTTTAGTTTTTCAAAAATCATTTATTTAATATATATATATAAAAATATATTACAAATTTATTCAATTATAAATTGAAAATTTTATAAAAATATCTAAAAAAATTTATAAAATTACACAAAAATTATGTTGAATTTACGAATCAATAAATGTTTCAGAAATAAATTTTAGTTCAGAAAAACGATTGTTTAATATTTTTAATTGATTTTTACTATTTTAGGCATAAATAATTCATAATAAATTCATTTTTCGCTATTTTTACCTCAAAATTTTACATAAATTATTTTTGTACATTTAGAATAGAAATATAAATTTTAATTTGAAACTTTAGAAATTTTAATATTTTTAGACATTAATACTATATTTTGACGAATAAATATAAATATATTATATATTCAATTATTAAGAAAATAATTTTATAAAAATTATTTTCATATCTAGACCATTATAACACAACCACCCTTAATCAAAATTTTACAAAAAGTCTTTTATTTATTTATTTTTCTAATTTCTTTTATTTACTAGATCATTAACAATTTATCTAATTAACAATTAAACAATTGCCTATCCCCAAATTAGGAACCCTAGAAATACTTATAAATTAGAAAACTTAGACTTATTTATTGCCTTAAACATAGGGTAATACTTGGCAACGTTTGGACCACACCTATTCCATTACAAAAGGCTTGACACTTGCTAAGGTGAGTTTACATAGCCCATTTTTTCTATTTTACATTTTGGGTGAAACATGTTTAAACATTTTATACACTACCATTTACTCATTCTTACATTGTGGAAACTTGTTGATTCAATTTGACTGTAACAAAAAGACACCGTACAATCATTAACATTGATCAAGCGGCCTGTTTAGATTATAGCGTTATAGGTCTGACAAACCCATCCCCTGCATAAATTCAGGGATGATCGATAACAGTTATACTTTTACTAACTTGCGATTTAGGTCTCATTCGACACAAGGTTTGATTGTACAAAAGACGCATTGTTACATGTCGGACTCATATTCTTACATTACTCATTATTATACTTCAACTATGATTGTTATACAACATATTGTCTTCAATTATATGCCAAACCTATGCATTCTCACAAACTATTTATAGTTGACCCCCCGCCCCACATCTTTCCAACTCAACATGTTTCAGGTTTTACTTGCTATTGGAAGTTGTACAAGTCTTGGATCACATAGAAGCTTTGAACCTAGTTTGTGTAAATCAAGTTTATGTATTTATTAAATTGTATGTCAAATTGTAAATTGTTTAGTAATATAAAACTTCCATTTAGTACCATGAGCTATTGAACAATCATCACTACGTGACACCTCGATGTTTCCGTCATCGGTTGGGGTGTTACAGATTGGTATCAGAGCCATGGTTATAGGGAATTAGGTTATTAGAAAAAAAATCTAGTATATAACCTTAGGATTTTAAACAGTACTTGCTCCTTTTACTTGCAACCCTACTTGTTCTATTCTCTATCTTCATCTTACTTCTTATCCCTACTTTAGTCCCTACAAGAAGATTGTCCTCCATCACTGGATCTACCCTTAGACTAATAAGACAAATTCTCAGGTCCTAACCTAAACTACCTTGATAATCTCGTCGAAGTTCTATATTTTAATAGCGAACACGTGCAATCTAGAACGGTGAACGCCTGAATTCTGAGTTTTCTGTCTAGGACTGGCATTGCGCATAAATCCCAATCAAACGAGGGACCTGGATGCCTACCTGGCAATTCTCGGGATGAGTGTTCACTTATAGGCTAAAGCATGTCTTCACTATGTTATTAGAATCTAGAATCTTTGATAAGTCAACGTTTTCGTTTTAATTAATAAATGAATTATTGCACTCGCAACAAACATTTTTTTTAAAAGCTTTTATTTATATATTTAACCGATTAATATTTTAAAATAGTTTTTAAATACTAAAAGTGGTTTATAAATTCTATAAAAATTATTTTAGGTTATTCTAGTGATGAAGTTTATTATACAATTTTTTGTTTTTTAAAAATCATTTATTTAATATATATCTAATATATTACAAGTTTATTCAATTATAAATTGAAAATTTTATAAAAATATCTAAACGATTTTATAAAATTACACAAAAATTATTTTGAATTTATGAATTAATAAATGTTCCAGAAATAAACTTTTAGTTTAGAAAAACGTTTGTTTAATATTTTTAATTGATTTTTACTATTTTAATCATAAATAATTCATAATAAATTCATTTTTTGCTATTTATACATCAAAATTTAACATAAATTATTTTTGTACATTTAGAACAGAAATATAAATTTTAATTTGAAACTTTATAAATTTTAATATTTTTGACATTAATACTATATTTTGACGAATAAATATAAATATATTATATATTCAATTATTAAGAAAATAATTTTATAAAACATATTTTCATATCTACACCATTATAACACAACCACCATTAATCAAAATTTTACAAAAAGTCTTTTATTTATTTATTTTTCTAATTTCTTTTATTTACTAGATCATTAACAATTTATCTTGTCACACCCTCAAATTTCCACTTGCGGAGTTTTACCGCGAGGCGCATGACAAACCAGGATCCAAGTCAACGGTCACAATAAACAACACTATATGAAATACGTACACTTAAAACATAGTTCTTATAATATATAAAACCATAGCAGAAGCATTTAATCCGTACAAAAACCATGTACCAACGTGTTCAAAACATTTATTTCAAAACATGAAACTAAGCCTAGACGCCAATGCAGACCCGTGCGCCTAGTCCAACAGTTGCTACCTTAGCGACCTGAAAAAAACATGCCAAAACGACGTCAACATATATAATGCTGGCGAGTTCACAGGTTTGTTCACAGTGTTACCAAATGTTACCAAGTTCCAAACCTGTCCATACTATATCAATGTTACCAAAGCACGCTAGCTAGGCGTATGTTTTGTTACTACTGCGATTGGAAAACCATTACTAGACTGTTACCAGTGTTCATCAATGTTTAGCATGTTCGAGACAATATGCACCCGCCTGGCCCTTCAAGCCGTCGAGTGGGGCCTGTCAAACCCAATAGATCCATCCACATTTCCCCCGTTGTGCATCCCCGCACATTCATGGTTTCCCCCGGGACTTTCAAAGATTGTATAGCAACGCAAAGTTAAATCATAGTATGACATATGTTACCAAAATAAGTTTAGCGCGTGTTTTCTCCCCCAAAAGTAAAAGCAGTAAAAGTGGGGCCGTGAACTCACCTTAAGTTGTGTTCCTCGAATAAATAAGAAAAGCCAAGATCTTGATAATCCCAAATACCGGAGATCTATCAAAATGTTCACATAAGTGTCCCGACTAATAACCATAGGGTTATCTAGTCCCCGATTGTCCAGATCGTGACCAAGTATGTTTTAAAACGTGTTTGACTGTTTAACCGACACACGAGACTGTCCCGACATCCCGTTGGTGACCCATCACATCAATTAATCAAGTACATAATGTTAACACACAAGTTTCAAGCATACAACACTTAGTTTGCATCAAAAATCGTATATACGAAGTCGTAAGGTCGAACCGGAAGATTTCTAGGTTTGGTTCGACCCCAAGGGCTTCTGGTCTGACCCATGGACCCTTGGTTCAACCCTCATGATGTTCATTCAACCTATTCACAAGTTCATTTGACCTAACACATGTTTATTTGACCCTAACATATGTTTATTCGACCTTAACGTATGTTAAATCGCCCCTAACACGTGTTAATTTGCCCTCGAGCACCCAGATTCGACCCCAGGCACCCACATTCGACCCCACACACCCACATTCGACCCTATGGTGCTACATTCGACCCATTTGAGCCACCTTCGACCCATTTGAGCCACATTCGACCCTTTTGAGCCACATTCGACCCATTTGAGCCACATTCGACCCATTTGAGCCATATTCAACCCCACAAAGGGTCGAATGAGTTCCACGTTCGACTCTTTCCTGCAAAACTTCATAAAACGCACCAAAACGCATCTAAACGGTCCTAAAACATCACGAAACATCACCAATCACAGTAGTCAACTATCATTAACATATTTCCACAAAACCCTCCCAATTTTATCCCGAAATCGGTCTGTTTTACAAGTTACCCGAAATGGAAAATTATGGAGATGTCACATCAACCGCATGCAATCTTTACCCAATTTGGAAACTTTCTGAAATCTCTTAAAAATCAACTTAACATACTCAGATTATCATGTACAAGAAAACCCCCAATCATATCATTATCAATAACATCATGAACAAGCCCTAAATCTAACCCAAAATCCCCAAAATGAGCAAAACATCATCATCCATCTAATTGTAACTTTAAACAATCCTATACTAGCATCAATAACAGCCCTAGATCATGTTTCTAGCATTAGTACAGCAGCAAGTCATTAAAAAACACATAATATCACAAAACACATAATTAAAAAATGTTAATTTGTATGAAAACTCATTGTTTATGGACAGGTTTTGTTTAGAAAGATGTTAGGTAGGTTTTTATCCATGAAAACATGTTTGAATCAGATCTGGAACTTTGGGGTTTAATGAAAATGAATCAAAATGCTTTTAAAAGGATTTAGGATGAAGAACACACCTTGGATTCTTGATTAAATGTTGTTTGTAGGTTAGATTATGAAAAACAAGAGCAAAAACTCATTCCTCAGTGAATAAAATCGTTTCAGAGTGTTTAGAGATGTCTAGGGTTTATGAAATGGTGAAAAAAATGACAAAGTGTGGTATTTATACTAGTTCCACATTCGCCCCTTGTATAGGGTCGAAGGTGCCACCTTCGCCCCTTTACAAGGTCGAATGAGTTTAATGTTGTTCTCTTGTCCAGGTTCGCCCCCATGCCATGGGTCGAACCAAGACCCAATCCCAGGTTCGCCCCCACGCTATGGTTCGAACCAGGACTTATGTTTTCTAGGTTTTCCAGTTTTGTCGTTTTAACGCATTTAACCCCATCCTAACATATGAACATGCAATCCTAACACATGTTAAGCATATATAAGCACGTATAATCATGTTCACACCTTTGTAGCACATATTATCATGTTATGTTACACGTATGTCAATAATCTACATATCATACTTGATTCAATTCATGTAATTTCACCAACAACGGGACCCAGTACTAGTGTTTTCCCAAAATGACTCCCAATGATACTCCAGATCATTGAACCCTGGACAATCCTAACATAACCCGACTCAACTAACCTAGTTAAGTCATTTTATAAATGTTTTTCGCTAAGGTAGACTTATGTTTTACCAAAAATTTTAAGCCGAACATGCCGGGTGTCACATCATCCCCACGTTGAAAGAATTTTCGTCCCGAAAATTGCACGAAGCCCAAAAATGAAAGAAACGAAAGGAAGGAAACGAAAAGCAAATTTACCGGTTGTCACATCATCCCCACGCTAAAAGGACTCTCGCCCCGAGATTCATTCAGCTTCAACGGTAACATGCCTAGACTCAAACGCACGCTTAGGAAAAAGATGAGGATACTTAGATTTTATCTGATCCTCCGTTCCCATGTGAACTCCGGTCCACGATCTGAGTTCCAACGAACCTTAATGATGCGGATTTTACTCCGGCGAAGGCTACGAATCTATAGTCAAGAATCTCAACAGGTTCCTCCACGATGCGAAGACGATCATCAACCTTGATCTCTTCCAGTGGTACAATAAGAGATTCATCAGCCAAACACTTCTTCAAATTAGACACATGGAAGACGTTGTGAACACTACCGAGCTCCGCCGGTAGGTCAAGTCTGTATGCCACCGGTCCAATCCATTCCATTAACATTGATCAAGCGGCCTGTTTAGATTATAGCCCTATAGGTCTGACAAACCCATCCCCTGCATAAATTCAGGGATGATTGATAACAGTTATACTTTTTCTAACTTGCGAGTTAGGTCTCAGTCGACACAAGGTTTGATTGTACAAAGACGCATTGTTACATGTCGGACTCATATTCTTACATTACTCATTATTATACTTCAACTATGATTGTTATACAACATGTTGTCTTCAATTATATGCAAAACCTATGCATTCTCACAAACTATTTATAGTTGACCCCCCCCCCACATCTTTCCAACTCAACATGTTTCAGGTTTTACTTGCTATTGGAAGTTGTACAAGTCTTGGATCACATGGGAGCCTTGGACCTAGTTTATGTAGATCAAGTTAATGTATTTATTAAATTGTATGTCAAATTGTAAATTTTTTAGTAATATAAAACTTCCATTTAGTACCATGAGCTATTGAACAATCATCACTACGTGACACCTCAATGTTTCCGCCATCGGTTGGGGTGTTACAGATGAAACGTATCATAATACCTAGCGAAGAAAATTGTTAGAAGCGAAACTCAATACATGTTCTACACAGCTGAAAAGCTTAATATACCAGACTTTTGAGCATGTAGATCTAGACCACCATTTCCCTGAAGAGCATATTGTAACTAACAAAAAGAGTAGAAAATATGTACTTGACTAGAAATGGTAATGTAAAGTATCCAATGCCAGCAAACAAGTCAACAACAACTTCCTCTTTGCAGTCAAGCTGCCCCATTCTACGCTTCTCAGAGAGATTACCCATGAAAACATGCATTTGGTAGAATCAAATGAATAAAGAACTCCATTTTCCCCGATGGTCAACCATCCATTGTCCCCAACTAGAATCTCCAGCCCACTATCTCTCGTTCCGATCGGTGAAACCCCTCCTTACAGAATTGAATTTTATCAATGATTAACTAACTAGGATGTTATGCAACATAAAATGCATGTATTAAAATGTTACATTACTTGTCGAGCAGGGCGAGTGGCACCACGTGACTCAGCAACAATCAACCAAAGCTCCTTTCCTAGCGAGTCCCAAACCGAGTCCTTGAAAGAAGTCATGGGAAGCACAACAATGTCACCTAATCATTCCATCTAGAGACAAGAACCAAATTTTAGCACCCCTAATTTGTACCCAACCTACATGAAGATAACTAAACCATTTGACTAACAGGGTGTGTAGCATTGGTTTAGGGGTGTGCATAAAAAAATGGAAAATCGCACGATACCGATCGAAAATAACTAAACCATTTGACTAACTATAGTTTAATGTTTCCCTATGGTTAGTAGGTTACACGTAAAAAAATGACTGAAAATTAACTGAACTATGCCGAATATGAAACTTGTGTCTTTAATATTTTTTTTAAATAATAAATACTGATATAAAAAGTTTGGATGGAAACAATTTATTATTTTGCTGCATTGTATTAAATTATTAATTGTTATCATCAGAAACATTATAATTGCCTAATAATCATCTCTCTTGGGCTTAATAGATTGTTGGGACAAAAGAAATACTGAAAAACTCTAAGTTTGCTAGTTCTGTTGGGCTAATATTTGAGCAGAAAAGGACCCAAGTTACTGACGGCTCAGCATAAGTAAAAGGCTTAAAATTGTGACTAAACCTATTTTAACCAAAAAAGATAAAACTGACCTATCCTTATAACCAATATATGGTTCAGTTTGGGCAATAATCGATTCGTATTCACCCCTAGACCTTTGTGACTTGTGTTGGATAGCAGGTCAACAATTGATTTTTTGTGTCGTGCAAAAAAAAGGCCTTGTTGTGCAGATCAACTAAGTGACTAACACCTTTTGTCCTCTCTTTCATTTTAAATAAATATGTATCAAGCAACAAGCATAACTGCAAAAATAAACATCAATCTTCTTTTAATGCCATAAGAAACATACTAAATTTCCATCAATCAAAGCCTTCGCCCCCTTAAGTTCTTCGGCATGACTTGATATTATTTCACGAAGAATACCAGCAAAATTTCCAGAGCTTGACACCTTCTCACGAAATATCGGGAACCTGGGAAAATGCATTTTTTATTGAGCCCCAAGTACACACAACAATTAAGAAAACTTGTTCAAAAAGTAAACAAAGATCAGTAATCTGTAAATTTACCTAATATCGAAATTATAAATGCATTTAAACTTCTGAATGGCAGATAACACTCTCCCCATTTTAAAATCACAAGGACGTAGGCTGCTTGAGGTTATATTTGAAGACAATGAGCAATTTTTACACGTCCACCTAAGCAATATTAAATGATACCATGTTAATACAAGAACACAATTCCATTAGGAAGAAAATCAGGGCTTTAAAAAGCGTGAAGTGTTCCAAGGCATTAAGGTCCCAAAAGTAAAAGAGCAAGGTGCGAGGCGAGAGCTTCACATACGAAAGGTTTTGCTCTACGTACAACCAAATAAGATTTATTTAAAGCTAGAAGTTGCATATCTCTCATCTTCTTTTACACATTAGTCTTTTTTAAACCAAGAAAAGGAATAGAGAATACGTATGAAGCCAACTACCTCCTTGGACTAAAGCTGATGTGAATAAGCAGTCTCTCATCCCAACCAAAATCTCTTATTGGTGCTGCATCTGCAACCCCTTTTACAGTCTGCAGGAGCAATTACGTCTTTGTAAATGTATAGGAACGACAATTCCTGACATCACACATCCAATGTATATATTCAAGGTCATCATACATCCAATGTCGATCGGTGTACCATGCCACTACTATTCAATTAGTGCTCCTAAAATTCAAAGTCATCATAAGAGGTACCTGTCCTAAAATTCGTACCTAAACTTCCTATCCTACACAAGCCTACTAAACAAAACATCACAGCCTCCGATTCAATCGATCGAACAACCATCCGGTCTACTGACAATCACAAAACAACAAAGACAACACTTGACGACATTTTAATTAAACCAAACACACATAATGTTGACTCATCAGTATTTTAATTAAACCATTAAAAGGCTACCCAACATCCCTTAAGTTATTAGTTATCACATAAAACACATTACAAAAATAAACAAATATACCTAAACAAGAAGCATCAATCCAATCTTAAAACAAATCATGCACATAAATCAATTAAAAGATCAATAAACATCAATTATTCAATTAACATACAAAACTAAAGCAAATTGCACATTTTCTCATCAATATGATTCTATACACTGCATTCCACAAAGTATAATTAATCAACAAACATCAATCCAATCTTAAAAACAGACCATGCACCTAAATCATCAACAAAATATGCCTAATCAACAGCCATCAATCCAATCTTAAAAACAGATTACGCACATAAAATCAATTTAAATAGATCAACAAACAGTATCAATTATTCGATTAACACAGAAAACTACAACAAAATGCATATTTCAAAGTTTCGCATCAACACTATTCTATACCCTGGCCTCTACATTCCACAAAGTATACTTAAACAACAACTACAGCGATTCAAAGTTAAATCATGAACACGATTTCTACGCTCTTCATTCCAGTCATTAATAAATCATGCACATCATCAATTGAATAGATCAATAAACAACATCAATTAATCGATTTAACATAAACAGCGACAAATCAAACAAACCTGATGCACAGATTACCTGATGGCTATGCTTCGAACAAAATTAACCACAAATCCAACAGTGATGATGGAGCAACAGATCTAAAAACGTGGATGAAGATGGAGATGAAGAAATGGTGATGATGGAGCAACAGATCTAAAAAAACGGTGATGGAGATGGAGATGAAGAAACAGTGAAGCTGGTTGCGGTTGTGTTGTTGGTGGTGAAGGTGAAGGTGACGGTGTTTTGTGGTGGTCTCATGGTGGGTTACAACCGTGGTAAACAAGAATGGAACAATTTAATTAGAGATGGAGGAAGAGGAACGATATTATTAGAGATGGAAAGGTTTAATTAGGTCTAAGTTTTTTTTTGGGGAAATTTTATAGCAAATTATTTTAAGTGTTTTTTTACTGATTTGCTACCTTGTTTTTCGGTAGCAAATTTTGGTAGCAATTGCTAAATTTTGTAGTAGTGTTGATACACACACCAACACATTACATAACACACTTATTCAATACAAATCCTATTGTTTATATGGTATCAAGAGCCTAAAAGCTCCCTTGAGCCATCTTCGATCCCAACCTACTTGACAGACACCTTCTGTCCGCATTCTACCTTTTTTCTTTCAATTCACCATGGCCAAACAAATCACCCACATTACTGCTGCCACAGCCCGAAACCAAGGGCCACCTCGAACTACCAATACCAACACTAGCCCGACTCGCAACAATAACACCTATTGCTACTATTGTAACATCCCCAGACATGACACTAAAGATTGTCGCAAACTTAGTCTCTTCCTACAAGAACACAATGTCTCGACTCAAAATACCAACACCCTAGTGGTTAACTACACCACCCCTCACCCAACGGCTACAACCCCATCTTTGATGTGGGACACCGGTGCGTCCAACAACACCGCGAACAACAACCAACAATTTCCTGTTCTTTCCGAATACGGAGGACGCGATAAGATCGTGCTAGGTGATAGTAAAACTCTCCCTATAACTCATATTGCTCAAACAACTACTCCAACAAAATCTCGCCCACTTCTTTTAAATAACATTTTAATTGCTCATAATCTTCGAAATAATCTTATTTCCGTTGCCAAAGTTTGTCGTACTAATCGTGTTTCCGTTGAATTTTTTCCCTATAATTTTTTGTCAAGGATCTACGCACGGGGGCGCGCCTCATGCGGGGAGTGAACGTCAACGATGTCTACTATGGACCAATCTCCTTGTCTCCTCAAGTCAACAACACCTAAACAAACTCTCTTCTCATGTGGCACCACATACTTGGACATCCATCACTTCAAGTGTTCAAGTCTTTAATTTCTAGATTGGGACTTCGTTTTAATAAGGTGACCCATGAGTCTTTTCATTGTACTTCATGCTCCTTAAATAAAAGCCACAAACTACCTTTTGGTAAAAAACTCTTGTGTTGCCAATCAACCTCTACAACTTCTCTACTCCAACGTATGGGGTCCCGTAAAAACGTCAATCGATGGCTTTAAATACTATGTCATTTTTGTTGACTATTTTTCCAAATACATTTGGTTATACCCAATCAAACAAAAATCCGATGTCAAAATTCTTTTTCCACAATTTAAATCTCTTGTTGAATTTTTTTTCAAAACCAACATTGTTGCGTTGTTCACTGATAATGGAGGTGAATATGTGGGTCTTTCACTTTATCTTGCCTCTCAAGGTATCTCCCATTACACGACACCACCTCACACACCGGAATAAAACGGTATTGCCGAACGACGTCACCGACACGTTGTGGAAACCGGCCTCGCATTACTCCAATACTCCCACTTACCACAACATTTTTGGTCCCATGCCTTTCAAACTGCAACACACCTAATCAATCGTTTGCCTACACCCATCCTTAACAACAAATCTCCCTACGATATGTTGTTCAAAACCGCTCCTACTTATTCCAAACTCAAACCGTTTGGTTGTCTTTGCTACCCATGGTTACGACCCTATGCTACTTCCAAACTCCACTCCCGTTCAACGGCGTGCATATTTCTTGGGTACTCATCCTCCAAATCGGCATTCAAATGCTATGACCCTATAGTCACAAACTATACCACTCTCGCCACGTTGAATTTATCCCACATATTTTTCCATCTCAAACCACCAACCCCCAACCCAAACACATATCATTTGACTCCTTCCTATCCACATACCAATCGGCCCAATCAACCTCCTCTTCTAACCAACCCACTCCAGACCCAAACATCTTACATCATCCAACCCCTACTCCACAGCCCACATCACCCGAAGCCCAAACCCCTACTCCATAAAACCACAGCCCACCTCTTCTACTTCCTGCACACAGCCCACCCTCCCACACAACAGGCCCAAACAACCCAACCTCCCACACAACAGGCCCTACACCCCAGCCCACCGACTCCACCCGATAGCACCACCCCTACCCCTACCCCTACCCCAACCGTTTCCCACTCCACTGACCCCAGCTCACCAATGTCTTCATCCAACACATCTGATGATCCCATGAACGCGCCTGCACATAACCCTCAACCACCTCGTCGACAACCAAAACCCAACTCAAAGTATTACAACCCCAACTTTGTCAAATCTACCACCATTCACCCTCTACCCGTTTCTCTTGAACCATCCACTTATACTGAAGCCTTGAAAGATCCGGATTGGCGTCATGCCATGGATCTTAAGTATAATGTTCTCCTTCATAACAACACATGGGAACTTGTCCCTCACACAACCCAAACTCCCATTGGTTGCAAATGGGTATTCCGAATCAAACGCAAACCCGATGGCACGATTGACAAGTACAAAGCCCGTCTAGTTGCCAAAGGGTTTCACCAACAATATGGAAAAGACTATCCCGAAGATGTCTTTATGGTGCAACCTCCGGGTTTACCAATACGGAATTCCAACGTCACATTTGCAAACTCAAAAAATCCCTTTATGGGCTTAAGCAAGCACCGCGTGCTTGGTACATCGAGCTAACCAACTTTCTCACTCGTTTTGGCTTTAAAAAATGCATTTCTGACCCCTCTCTCTTTGTATACAATCTCAACATCACTTGCTACCTCCTTATGTACGTTGACAACATTGTCCTCACCGGCAATCACAATCCATTTATGGATTCCTTTTTTCAAGCCCTAAGCAACCAATTCTCTATCAAAGACTTAGGCCCTCTCCATCATTTTCTAGGAATCGAAGTCATTCCTACGCCTCATTGTCTATTTCTTTCCCAACATCGCCACATTCAAGATATTCTTACCACCTTTAAAATGGATGGTGCAAAAGAGGTTCTCACTCCTTTAAGCACTTCTGACTCTCTTTCTTCCTTTGACTCCACTCCCCCAGTCGATCCCACTCCCTACCGCCAACTTGTATGCACTTTGCAGTATCTTGCCTTCACACGTCCCGACATCTCCTTTGCCGTCAATAAATTATCTCAATTCATGCACTCACCTAAACAATCACACTAGCAAGCTATCAAACGGGTACTCCGCTATTTGAAAGGAACGGTCCATCATGGGTTATTCTTGAAACGCAATACTAAGCTAAACTTGCAGACTTTTTCAGACTCGGACTGGGGCGGTATTAATGATGGGGGACGGTCCACTACAACATATCTCATATATATTAGGTCCAATATCATCTCTTGGAAATCTGCTAAACAAAAAAATGTCTCTAGATCATCTACAGAAGCTGAGTACAAAGCACTCGCTAATGCTGCGGCTGAACTCTTATGGGTTAAAAATTTACTTGGTGAACTCGGGCTCCCAATTAAGAGCACCCCATCGCTTTACTGTGACAACACGGAGCTACTTATGTATGTGCAAATCATGTTTACCATTCCCGCATGAAACACATCGCTCTGGACTATCACTTTGTGCGGGAACAAGTCAATTCCGGTCAACTCAAAGTTCTTCATGTCAGTTCCAAGGATCAACTCGCGGATGTGCTCACCAAACCGCTTGCACGTGCACCCTTCCTATATTTTCGGTCCAAAATTGGAGTCTCCAACGGATCCTCCATCTTGCAAGGGCGTATTAACAATATAAATCAATTCAAGTCAAGTATCTTAGTCAACCATTGACTCCATGATTTTGGCCATTGTATTATATTGTACATTATACTTAATCAACCATTGACTCCATAATCTTAGCTAGACTTAGTCATATGTAAGCCTATATAAAGGCCTTGATGTATAGTTGATACACACACCAACACATAGGGGTGAGCAAAAATCAACTCGACCCGAAAAAAAACCGAGACCCGAACCGGAAATTACCCAAAACCGGACAGCTGCCATGTAAATAGGTCCTCATTCAGTCTGTATATTCTTCAAAATTCGGGTTCGGGTCGGTTCTCGGTTCTAGACCGAAAGTACCCGACAAATCCGAAACCGACCTGACCTAAAGCATGAAGAAAATTCGAGATAATAGCAGCGAACAAATAAAAAAGATCAAAGTTCAAGGTGACTCCGTAGTAGCTCCGACGATGGTGAACATTATATGAATAACGGGCAAAACTTTTAGAAGAGATTAAAACCTCTTTGCTATGAACATGGCTTACCTTGTCGCTAAAAATAATAAAAACCAAGAAACCTTTTTGGTGAAGTTAAATGAAACAATAAAATATTTGCAGGAAATGAGAATATGAATGAAAAAAGCAGCTCAAATAGGAAAAAGAAGGTAAAAACATGAAAACAAAAAGTCATTGACAAATAAAACAGAAAAAATTAAAGGTGTTACTTTCTTGGAAAAGATGGATATAGAGAGTTGTGTCAGAGGTAGACCAGCTTTGTTTCCCGATAAAAAAAAAATAATATAACAAATCTCTTTATATTTTTAAACTCAAATTATATTTGTTTTATTTAAAATTATTCATAAGTCATTAATAAATGGTGACTGTTAGACATCTAGTCAGCAATTTGGTACCACGAACTCTGTAAAAACCGAAACCGGGCTTATTACAAATGTTTGGTCTTCGGTTATTGTTTTAGTGTGGTTTTCGGTCTCGGGTTGGTTCGGGTAATACCCGGTTCGGTCCGGTTTGGTATGTTTTCTCACCCCTACCAACACATTACATAATACAATTATTTAATAAATCCTATTGTTTATATTTGCTTCAGTTTCAACAATAATAATATAATTGATATATAAGTAAAAAAAGTAAATTATTAAATTATAAAAAGAAGTTAGATGTCTACCATAAAATGTTAATGTGTGCTATATATATGACCTTGTTAAACGTTAGTGTAAAACTAATTTGGTTTCTTCGTCTCAAGCAATGCAAAGCCTTTTCACCCTACTTATTTTATCATCTTTGATTGTTTCTACGACACATGCCTGTTTTCTAACTGTACCATGGCATTTACATGTTAAAAGTGGTATTAGGGGTAATATTGTTGCTCATATCAAATCAGGGGATGATGATCTTGGTAATCACACAATTCCATTCGAAGGGAGCTATGATTGGTCATTTTGTGCTAGGGGTGATGGTCGCACTCTTTTCTATGGCTACTTTTGGTGGGGTTCAAAATTCCAATCTTTGGATTTGTTTAATAAGGAGCTTCAAAACCATTGCACTCTAAACAAAGCCGGTGCTCAAAATTGTTATTGGTGGGTAACACGGGACGGATTTTATGTAGCTCCATTTAATGGAACTACTGATTTGTTTTACTGGAAATTTATAAAACCTTGGGGTTGATGAAGGTGTATATAATATGCTATTGTAAGAGACATTATTCTATAATCTATAATATAATAAAGCTTTATATTCTTATTTACATGGGTGATTGGTTATCTGGTCAACGAAAATGACATTTTACTTTTGCCGTTTACATGGAAATATATTTAAAAAAAATTAGATTTATTAATTTGTTGGTTGGATTTGAATTTTTATCAGTAACAACAACCACGCATAAGCACCAATTTTTTTTAACAACAATATATATATATTTTTTTTTAATATATGATGATTATTATTTTTAATAATATATAGAACTAGTATTAAACCCCCCACATTGTTGCGGAGGGCATAACACCGTATCAAGTAACATCTGTTGGATATATAGGATGTCCGATTTAATTAAAAGTCGAGATCAACGTAACCCAACCGGTACGATCCGAAGAGTTACACGTTCGTACACGAATCAGATAAGTTCACGTGTTGGTGGATTATTATTTATGAAATAATAATTGTTTTAGTCTTGAGGGATTTAATATTAATAAGATTAATATTAAGGAGTATCTTGAGGGACTTAATATTAATAAGATTAATATTAAGGAGTATTAAGATATTTAGCAAGGGGGTTTATTGCAAGTTGTTGTCTTATAAAAGGAGGGTTAAGGAGTAAACCCTAATGCACACTTTTGATAAAACAACAAACCCTTGCCTCCTCTTCTTGGCTTCTTGCGGTCGCCACCAAAGAAAAGAAGGCTGCCGCCTTTTGTTTTGGTTCGGCCGGCCAAGAACCACCATCAACCGCCGCCTTCCTCTTGGAAGTGTTGTTTCCCGGTTGGTTCGTGCTCGGTGTGAACTTCCTACTAGCGAGGATTCGTTGTAACCCGCGTGTTACAATTCCGGTGTAGTCGTCAAAGGTTGATTACTAAACCCCCTATGGTTGTTTTATTATTTATTTGTTTATACGCGTTTAACTGAGATCCTGATTGGGAATATTTTATTAATCGGATTAATAAAATTAAATATATATTTATACATATTAATCGGCCATTATATATATAGTATATATAATCCGTTTTTTTATAAATATATAAACCGCTTCCGCTGTGTATTCGATACCATGATTCCCAATAGTGGTATCAGAGCCACGGTTACGCGCGTATAGATGGTAAAGTTATAATTTTGATCTATGTTTTATTTGTCAAAAATTGTTTATTTTGACAAAAGATCAAAAGCTTTTAGTTGTTCATGGATTGTGATGTGAATCGAGCCCTAGGTATTTGACCCATGTCATGGTTGTGTTTGTGATGGTTTTATTTCTTTATTGATTTGTATTTTTTTTATTACGGATATTGGATCCGGTGTAATAGATAGGATTAGAATAGATTTGATTTTATTGTATTTTCAAATTTATTGTTGTAATCCTACAAGTACAAGATCAAGACGAAGATATAAAGGACGAACAGGTTCCATGAAGATAGAGATCTCGAGTCAAGTGGGAGCTATATCAAAATTGTTTTGAAACCCTTTTTACTAGTTCGTTTCTGGCTAAAACGAAACGGGCGACCTATTAGGGGCTCGATTCGTTTAATTTTATTATTATGTTTTGTGGTTGTGGTTTATTTATTGTAAATAATTTAGATAACCCAAAATAAATAAAATTTTCACAATCATGACAACGGTTTTATTAAAACAAGTTTTATAAAAACCGAAAAGCGTATTTAATAAAAGGAGTTTTATTAATATTAAAACAAGTCCATTCGCGATAATACGACCAACGTAGTTTAAATAGGGTATTTAAAACTATACCGTGTCGAGTGTTGAAAGAAGTTTCAATTATCACGAACAATATAAAATTGGACTTTATAAACTGTTGTGTGACTCACATCATGCTAACGAGTCATTCAATATATTTATGGTAAATATTAAAATTAAATCCCAATTTTAAATTGATGTTTCATGCCACCCTTAACGAGTTAACACTTCATTCTATATCGAACCCAAATGTTAGTGCTGACCCTGCATTTGGGCGTTGATCATGAGTGAAGGTAATCATCGCGGTTCCTGTGTAACATAGGCCGGTGTTACAGTTAACAGTAAAGGACCAAACATCGCTTGTTTGACAAGTGGGCATAGTTGGGGTTAAACATACATCGCTTTTAGCGATAACCCCAAAAGGAGAGTTGTGTAGTGGACACAATTAACAATCGTTGTTTACCTACCTAATCATACCAGTGGACAGTGTTAAGCCAGTTCATTGTGTATTGATGAATCGGGATCTCATCCTAATTAATTTTGCTTTTTGGCTCATAAAATAATTAGGATACTTAAAACATGAAATACTAATACATTAGATTTTGAACTTTATAGATGTCAACTGAAAACAATTCCGCGTCTCAATTCTCGCTCAAGTCCATCTTAGAGAAGGACAAACTTAACTACTCCAACTTCATAGACTGGCACCGCAACTTGAAAATTGTTCTCAAGGCGGAGAACAAGTTGTATGTTCTAGAAACGCCAGTTAGCACTCGTGTGCTAAAAATGAAGGCATATCTTGATCACTTGGCTTGTCTGGAATACCCCTTGAGCGATGAGTTAGCTGGGGATATTATCCTAAGCTCATTGCCCAAGTCATATGACCAGTTCATTATGAACTACAATATGAACGGGATGGAAAAGACACTTGCAGAACTGCATCAGATGCTCAAATCTGCTGAGGTGAACATACCTAGCAAGACTGCACCAGTGCTAGTGATCAAGGAGGGACAAGTTAAGAAACCTAACACCAATAAAATGGGCAATCAGGGCAAAGGCAAATCTGTTGCCAATAAGAAACCTCGGAAAGATGCCAAGTGTTTTCATAGTGATGATACTAGGCACTGGAAGAGGAACTGTGCTAAGTATTTAGCTGAGCTGAAGCAAGCTAAGGCTTTAAGAGGAGAGTCCTCAAGTATATATGTTATTGAAATCTTTGCTTTTCCTAGCAAAACATGGGTGTTTGACACAGGATGTGGTTTCCACATTTGTAATGTTTTGCAAGGACTAAGAAAGATTAGAAAGCTGAAACAAGGCGGCTTGGAGGTCCATGTTGGCAATGGACAAAGAGTTGCTGTGAAGGCTATAGGAGAATGTGTTCTCTTGCTTCCTTCTGGTTTAGAACTTGTTTTGAACAATGTTTATTACATTCCTAGTGTGACTAGAAATATTGTTTCAGTTTCGGCTTTGCGAGGACAAGGTTTTAATTATCGTTTCAATGGGGAATTTATTTCTGCTTATTTTAACGATGTATTTTACTTTGATGCAAAACCCAACAATGGGATCTATGAGATAGAAATCCAAAACAATAACATATTATGCAATATCTCCCATACACGTAATAAGTTGGACTTTAATGATACGTATATGTGGCATTGTAGGCTTGGTCACATAAGTGAGAATCGTGTTAAACAACTCAAAACCGCAGGAATCCTGGATTCCAAGGGTTTAGAGTCGTTTGGAAAATGTGAATCATGCTTAAGTGGAAAGTTAACGAAAGCACCTTTTTCAAATGTTGGAGAAAGAGCTAATGATCTGTTAGGACTTGTACATACAGATGTATGTGGTCCATTCAGAACAATGTCAAGACATGGAGAAAGTTACTTTGTTACATTTACTGATGATTTCAGTAGATATGGTTATGTTTATCTTATGAAGCATAAACATGAAACTCTTGAAAAGTTCAAGGAGTACCAAAACGAAGTAGAAAATCAGCTAAATAGAACTATTAAAATGCTTCGATCAGATCGAGGCGGTGAATATCTTAGTCAGGAATTCATCGACCATCTAAAGGATTGTGGAATAGTTTCACAACTCACTCCACCTGGAACACCGAAACATAATGGTGTGTCTGAGCGGAGAAATCGAACTCTATTAGATATGATTTGATCAATGATGTGTCGAACAAACCTTCCAAAATCCTTTTGGAGTTATGCTTGGAGACCGCCGCAAGACTTGTGAATATAGCTCCAACGAAAAGGGTTACTAAAACGCCTTATGAGATATGGCATGGAAAGAAACCTCATGTATCCTACCTTAAAGTCTGGGGATGTAATGCTTATGTCACTCTAGAATCTTCGGATAAACTAGATCCCAGAGGCGAAAAGGTGGTTTTCGTTGGATACGGTAAGAAGATCGGTTACCTGTTCTACCACCCCACTGAAAATAAGATTTTCACCAAACGCAGAGGCACTTTCTTAGAGGAAGAGCTTCTGGCGCGAGGGATTGGAGATAACCATGTGGATCTTGAAGAAATTCGAGAATCACAAGTGACTGAACCAGCTGTTCAGACAGAACCAGATGTAACTGATCCAGTTGTTGAAGTTGAGCCTGAGAGGACTCAAGAAACAACAGAAACACCAAGTGTTCGGAAAAGTATTAGGGATCGTCGTGCACCGGTAAGGTATGACGATATCTTCATGATTGATGAAGCTGAGCCTACTACTTACAAAGCTGCAATCTTTGATTCAAAATCCAAGAAATGGCAAGAAGCCATGAATGCAGAGACGCAATACATGTATGATAACCAAGTCTGGGATTTGGTTGATCTTCCTACCGAATGTCGGACTGTGGGAAACAAGTGGATCTTCAAGAAGAAGACTGACATGGATGGGAATGTGCAAACCTACAAAGCAAGGCTTGTAGCGAAAGGTTTTACTCAGACTAAAGGAATTGACTATGAGGAAACTTTCTCGCGGGTAGCCATGCTTAAGTCTATTAGAATTCTACTTGCCATTGCTGCATATTATGACTATGAGATATGGCAGATGGATGTCAAAACCGCGTTCCTTAATGGACACTTACTGGAAGATGTCTATATGGTTCAACCTGAAGGTTTTGTCGATCCAAAGAATCCTAATAAGGTGTGCAAGCTGAATAAATCCATCTATGGATTAAAGCAAGCATCTCGCAGCTGGAATCTCCGTTTTGATCAGAAAATCAAAGAGTTTGGTTTTATCAAGAACGAAGATGAACCGTGTGTTTACAAGAAGTCTAGTGGGAGCTATATTACTTTTCTTATACTGTATGTAGATGACATACTAATCATTGGAAACAATATCCCTATACTTAAAGATGTTAAGACCTGGTTGGGTAAATGTTTCGCAATGAAAGATCTTGGTGAAGCCGCTTATATTCTGGGAATAAAGATTTATAGAGATAGATCAAAGCGGTTATTGGGTTTGAGTCAAAGTACATATATTGATAAGGTCTTACGACGCTTCTCAATACAAGACTAAAAAGGGGGCTCTTGCCCATGGCACATGGAACCATTCTTAATAACAAGCAGTGTGCAAACACTGAAGAGAAAAAGAAGAAAATGGAAGGTGTTCCATACGCTTCTGCGATTGGTTCTATCATGTATGCCATGTTATGTACTAGACCTGATGTCTCGTATGCTCTTAGCATGACGAGTAGATATCAACAGAACCTAGGAGAGAGTCACTGGGCTGCAGTGAAGAACATTCTTAAGTACTTGAGAAGGACTAAAGACATGTTCTTAATATATGGAGGACTGGACGAGGAGCTGTCAGTTAAGTGTTATACTGATGCAAGCTTCCAGACTTATCGTGATGATTCAAGGTCACAGACGGGATATGTTTTCATTCTAAATGGTGGGGCTGTTACTTGGAACAGCTCTAAGCAAAGTGTGGTTGCTTAATCCACCTGTGAATCAGAATACAATGCTGCATCGGATGGTGCAAAAGAGGCTGCCTGGATGAAGAAGTTCATTGGTGATCTCGATGTTATGCCTAGCATAAAGAAACCAAACGAGATACTGTGTGACAACACTGGTGCCATTGCTCTTGCAAAGGAACCAAGGTCACATCAGACCACAAGGCATATACTTAAGAAATTCCACTATATTAGAGAGATAATAGGACGTGGAGACATTGTATTAAACAAAGTTCATACAGATCTGAATCTGGCTGACCCCTTTACTAAGACTTTACCTCAAGTTAAACATGAGGAGCATGCTGGAAAGATAGGGCTTAGAGTTGCTAGACAGTGGGCATGATCTGTAGTTAGTATTGGTGTTTTATTTTGAACTATAACAGTTACATTGAATATTTATTTGATTTAATGGGTTAAATGCAAATTTAAATATTTTGTGACCGTGTTCATTATTTGTATGTTTAAATCCTTGAATAAGAGTATTCTAAATATCCGTAGTCGATCAAATTACATGGGAATGAATTTGAATGTAAGACTATTGTGAATTGAGATGATTGTATTCATGAGATGAATAACTCAAGGGTTTGAGAATCATAATTCACAGATATCATTGGGGAATGATATTGGATGTAACTCGCTTCAAAACGATCTCCATGGATCTATGTCATGAGATGTTTTGATATTGATATGTTCAATCTGTCCTTTTTCCAAAGGCACATATTAAACTGCATTGATCAAGGACTATCTTTGATGTTATCTTACACTATCCTGAAACATGGGTAGCTATAAGGGTAGCGTTGGGAGAAATTCGAGATTAAGTGGGAGTTGTATGACGCTGACGGAATTCTGTACTTCTATGGGATTAGAAGCCTAGACATTCTGGCGCCCTCGTAAAACTCAAACTGGTATAAACGCGTGGCCACGCTCGGACTAAGGTAGTTCGTTAGACCACTTTGAATTAGAGACGAGAATAGAGAATGGTTGATCACTATATAAGAATGAATGATCCATGTCTTATGATCAACGGATGTCTATACAGAAGGGACTTATTGATATAATTATCAGGGCTATAGTATTTGGTTAAGTAAAGCGTTACTTGAACTCAAAGAACTAGTTGACGACTGTAAAGTGTCATACTGGTTTGGGTGCAATGCGATGCAGCTAGGCGTCCAACTCTGCGCACGTTGATATATAGGATGTCTGATGTAATTAAAAGTCGAGATCAACGTAACCCAACCCGGTACGATCCAAAGAGTTACACGTTGGTACATGAATCAGATAAGTTCACGTGTTGGTGGATTATTATTTATGAAATAATAATTGTTTTAGTCTTGAGGGATTTAATATTAATAAGATTAATATTAAGGAGTATCTTGAGGGACTTAATATTAATAAGATTAATATTAAGGAGTATTAAGATATTTAGCAAGGGGGTTTATTGCAAGTTGTTGTCTTATAAAAGGAGGGTTAAGGAGTAAACCCTAATGCACACTTTTGATAAAACAACAAACCCTTGCCTCCTCTTCTTGGCTTCTTGCGGCCGCCACCAAAGAAAAGAAGGCTGCCGCCTTTTGTTTTGGTTCGGCCGGCCAAGAACCACCATTAACCGCCGCCTTCCTCTTGGAAGTGTTGTTTCCCGGTTGGTTCGTGCTCGGTGTGAACTTCCTACTAGCGAGGATTCGTTGTAACCCGCGTGTTACAATTCCGGTGTAGTCGTCAAAGGTTGATTACTAAACCCCCTATGGTTGTTTTATTATTTATTTGTTTATACGCGTTTAACTGAGATCCTGATTGGGAATATTTTATTAATCGGATTAATAAAATTAAATATATATTTATACATATTAATCGGCCATTATATATATATATAGTATATATAATCCGTTTTTTTTATTAATATATAAACCGCTTCCGCTGTGTATTCGATACCATGATTCCCAACAACATCAATGTCACATTGTTGTCAGCGGCCAATAACACCGAAAAAACTCATAAGAAAATAAAAAACGAAAAGGGCAAACTGAGTTACAATTCCGGTGTAGTCGTCAAAGGTTGATTACTAAACCCCCTATGGTTGTTTTATTATTTATTTGTTTATACGCGTTTAACTGAGATCCTGATTGGGAATATTTTATTAATCGGATTAATAAAATTAAATATATATTTATACATATTAATCGGCCATTATATATATATAGTATATATAATCCGTTTTTTTTATAAATATATAAACCGCTTCCGCTGTGTATTCGATACCATGATTCCCAACAACATCAATGTCACATTGTTGTCAGCGGCCAATAACACCGAAAAAACTCATAAGAAAATAAAAAACGAAAAGGGCAAACTGAGTTAAATGTAGACGTAAAAATGGTGAACCATGTATGCCCGTTGCGGCGCAATAATGCGCAAACATTAGACTGAAACTTAAAACACAGCGTGACCATTTGACGGGAAAAATAGAGGTAAAAACGTTAAATACATACGACGTTGTAGCGTGGCAGCTCGGAAAATTTGGATTGAAACTTAAAGCTAAAATTATGTTTAAGATCTACGAGATGAAGTTCAAACTAAAAAAAGAGTAGGAGTTAAATGTAAAGGATGAAAACTATTAGGGTTAAAAGTAAAAAAGAAAAGAAAAAACAAAGGTACAACCTACATGTAACACCCCAAAACCATTCGTTCGTCTAATTTTGCCATTAGGCGTGATTAGCAAAATAATAAAACGAGACTTATAAGATAAGGATGTGGGTTATGTTTTAACATGGAAATAACCTAGTTAATATTATTATGTGTTTAATGAGCTAACAATATAAGAAACTAACTTGATTAGTTAGTTTTATAAAAAAAATGACCTTGGGGTAAATTAGAGGGGCCAAATGGGTAAGTTTTTAGTGGAAATAAAATTTGGTCAGGAATCCAATTTGGGGTATACGAAAATCAGCTCCCAAGGAGCTCTTCTCCAAAACATTCAACCCTAAATGATCAAAATTGAAGAAGAAAGGAAAGGGTTTTGAAGTTAGACTTGATAGGTTGCAAATTAAGGCTTATCAACAAGGATTGGAGCTTTTGGTAAGAACCCTAAACCCCAATTTCGTGTGGATTTCGAAACCCACATGTGGTTTTTGAGCAAATTATGTGAAATTCGTGTTATTGCTTGAAATAAGTGAAATTGATCATCCTTGATAGTTAGGGAATGAGTTAAATAACTAGAAGTTGCTTGTATGCAAAGATGGTGATTTTGGGTTTTCGTTAGTGGCTTTGATGATGCCAAAATGGATACCAATCTATGTTCTAGGCATGGGTTGTGAAAGAAATTCATTCTATATGCATTGCATGAATATTCTGCGTTGGTTGAATTGAAAGTTGAAATTGAAAGTAGCTAAACATAATAGCTAGAATGATGTTTTAATGATAAGTTCATGAATTGGTTACTTACAAGATAACTAGTAAGTGGAATAACCAAGGATGGTAGAATTATGCATACTAGGTGTTGTGAAAATGCCTAGTTAGTAATATTGAATAAATATTGTTGGATATATAGTATGCTCGATGTAATTAAAAGTCGAGGTCAACGTAACCCGACCCGGTACGATCCGAAGAGTTACACGTTGGTACACGAATCAGATAAGTTCATGTGTTGGTGGATCATTATTTATGAAATAATAATAGTTTTGAACTCGAGGGACTTAATAGTAAAGTAGTTTATTATTAAGGGAGAATTTTAATTGTTAAATAAAAGGGGTTACACTTTGACTAGTCAAATGGTCAAGTGTATGACTTTGACTAATTAAGTGGTCAAGTGCTTTGACTAATCTAATGATGACTAATCATTATGTGTAATTTTATCTTTATAAATAGGTGTGATAGATCAAACTCTAATCACATGTTTTTTATAAAGATAAAACAACATAACCTTTGTCTCCTCTCAAGATTTGCGGCCACCCTTAGGAGCCGCCGCCCCTTTGTCCGCCGCAAACCACCACCATCGCCGCCTCCGTCTTGCAAAGTGTTGCTCTCGGTTGGCCAGTGCTCGGGTGTGAACTTCCTACTAGCGAGGATTCGTTGTAACCCGCGTGTTACAATTCCGGTGTAGTCGTCAAAGGTTGATTACTAAACTCACTATGGTTGTTTATTATTTATTTGTTTATACGCGTTTAACTAAGATCCTGATTGGGAATATTTTATATATATATAAATCGGCTCATATTATATATTGTATATAATCGATTTTATTAATAAATAAAACTGCTTCCGCTGTGTATTTGATACCATGATTCCCAACAGTGGTATCAGAGCCACGGTTACGCGCGTATAGATGGTAAAGTTATAATTTTGATCTATGTTTTATTTGTCAAAAAAATTATTATTATTATTTTTTGACAAAAGATCAAAAGCTTTTTGTTGTTCATGGATTGTGATGTGAATCGAGCCCTAGGTATTTTGACCCTTGTCATGGTTGTGTTTGTGATGTTTTTTTTATTTGTATTTTTTATTACGGATATTGGATCCGGTGTAATAGATAGGATTAGAATAGATTTGTTTTATTTGTATTTCAAATTTATTTGTAATCCTACAAGTACAAGATCAAGACGAAGATAAAAAGATGAACATGTTCCATGAAGATAGAGATCTCGGGTCAAGTGGGAGCTATATCAAAATAGTTTTGAAACCCTTTTTGACTAGTTCGTTTTGTTTCTGGCTAAAACGAAACGGGCGACCTATTAGAGGCTCGATTCGTTTAATTTTATTATTATGTTTTGTGGTCGTGGTTTATTTATTATAAATAATTTAGATAACCCAAGATAAATAAAATTTTCACAATCATGGCAATGGTTTTATTAAAACAAGTTTTATAAAAACCGAAAAGCATATTTAATAAAAGGATTTTTATTAATATTAAAACAAGTCCATTCGCGATAATACGACCAACATAGTTTAAATAGGGTATTTAAAACTATACCGTGTCAAATGTTGAAAGGAGTTTCAATTATCACGAACAACATAAAATTGGATTTTATAAACTATTGTGTGACTCACATCATGCTAACGAGTCATTCAATATATTTATGGTAAATATTAAAATTAAATCCCAATTTTAAATTGATGTTTTTTTTTGCCACCCTTAACGAGTTAACACTTCGTTCTATATCGAACCCAAATGTTAGTACTGACCCTGCATCTGGGCGTTGATCGTGAGTGAAGGTAATCATTGCGTTTCCTGTGAAACATAGGTCGGTGTTATAGTTAACAGTAAAGGACCAAACATCGCTTGTTTATCAAGTGGACATAGTTGGGGTTAAACATACATCGCTTTTGGCGATAACCCCAAATGGAGAGTTGTGTAGTGGACACAATTAACAATCGTTGTTTACCTACCTAATCGTACCAATGGACAGTGTTAAGCCAGTTCATTGTGTATTGATGAATCGGGATCTCATCCTAATTAATTTTGCTTTTGGGTCATAAGATAAATTAGGATATTTAAAACATAAAATACTAATAAATTAGATTTTGAACTTTGTAGATGTCCACTGAAAACAATTCCGCCTCCCAATTCTCTCTCAAGTCCATCTTAGAGAAGGACAAACTTAACCACTCCAACTTCATGGACTGGCACCGCAACTTGAAAATTGTTCTCAAGGTGGAGAACAAGTTGTATGTTCTAGAAACGCCAGTTAGAACTCGTGTGCTAAAAATGAAGGCATATGTTGATCACTTGGCTCGTCTGGAATCCCCCTTGAGCGATGAGTTAGCTGGGGATATCATCCTAAACTCATTTCCCAAGTCATATGACCAGTTCATTATGAACTATAATATGAATGGGATAGAGAAGACACTTGCAGAACTGCATCAGATGCTCAAAACTGCTGAGGTAAACATACCTAGCAAAACTACACCAGTGCTAATGATCAAGGAGGGCCAAGTTAAGAAACCTAACACCAAGAAAAGGGTTCAGAGTCATTTGGAAAATGCGAATCATGCTTAAGTAGAAAGTGAACAAAAGCACCTTTTTTCAAATGTTGGAGGAAGAGCTAATGATCTATTAGGACTTGTACATACATCGGTATGTACCACATCGGTATGTGGTCCATTCAGAACAATGTCAAGACATGGAGAAAGATACTTTGTTACATTTACTGATGATTTCAGTAGATATGGTTATGTTTATCTTATGAAGCACAAACATGAAACTCTTGAAAAGTTCAAGGAGTACCAAAACGAAGTAGAAAATCAGCTAAATAGAACTATTAAAATGCTTCGATCAGAACAAGGCGGTGAATATCTTAGTCAGGAATTCATCGACCATCTAAAGGATTGTGGAATAGTTTCACAACTCACTCAACCTGGAACACCGCAACATAATGGTGTGTCTGAGCGAAGAAATCGAACTCTATTAGATATGATTCGATCAATGATGTGTCGAACAAACCTTCCAAAATCCTTTTGGAGTTTTGCTTTGGAAACTGCCGCAAGACTTGTGAATATAGCTCCAACGAAAAAGGTTGATAAAACGCCTTATGAGATATGGCATGGAAAGAAACCTCATGTATCCTACCTGAAAGTCTGGGGATGTAATGCTTATGGCACTCTAGAATCTTCGGATAAACTAGATCCCAGAGGCGAAAAAGTGGTTTTCGTTGGATACGGTAAGAAGATCGGTTACCTATTCTACCACCCCACTGAAAATAGGATTTTCACTAAACGCAGAGGCACTTTCTTAGAGGAAGAGCTTCTGGCGCGAGGGATTGGAGATAACCATGTGGATCTTGAAGAAATTCGAGAATCACAAGTGACTGAACCAGTTGTTCAGACAGAAACAGAAGTAACTGATCCAGTTGTTGAAGTTGAGCCTAAGAGGACTCAAGAAACAACAGAAACACTGAGTGTTCGGAAAAGTATTAGGGATCGTCGTGCACCTGTAAGGTATGACGATATCTTCATGATTGATGAATCTGAGCCTGCTACTTACAAAGCTGCAATCTTGGATTCGGAATCTAAGAAATGGCTAGAAGCTATGAATGCAGAGATGCAATCCATGTATGATAACCAAGTCTGGGATTTGGTTGATCTTCCTGTCGAGTGTCGGACTGTAGGAAAAAAATGGATCTTCAAGAAGAAGACTAACATGGATGGGAATGTGAAAACCTACAAAGCAAGGCTTGTAGCGAAAGGTTTTACTCAGACTCAAGGAATTGATTATGAGGAAACTTTCTCGCCAGTAGCCATGCTTAAGTCTTTTAGAATTCTACTTGCCATTGCTGCATATTATGACTATGAGATATGGCAAATGGATGTCAAAACCGCGTTCCTTAATGGACACTTACTGGAAGATGTCTATATGGTTCAACCTGAAGGTTTTGTCGATCCAAAGAATCCTAATAAGGTGTGCAAGCTGAATAAATCCATCTATGGATTAAAGCAAGCATCTCGCAGCTGGAATCTCCGTTTTGATCAGAAAATCAAAGAGTTTGGTTTTATCAAGAACGAAGATGAACCGTGTGTTTACAAGAAGTCTAGTGGGAGCTATATTACTTTTCTTATACTGTATGTAGATGACATACTAATCATTGGAAACAATATCCCTATGCTTAAAGATGTTAAGACCTGGTTGGGTAAATGTTTCGCAATGAAAGATCTTGGTGAAGCCGCTTATATTCTAGGAATAAAGATTTATAGAGATAGATCAAAGCGGTTATTGGGTTTGAGTCAAAGTACATATATTGATAAGGTCTTACGACGCTTCTAAATGCAAGACTCAAAAAGGGGGCTCTTGCCCATGGCACATGGAACCATTCTTAATAACAAGCAGTGTGCAAACATTGAAGAGGAAAAGAAGAAAATGGAAGGTGTTCCATATGCTTCTGCGATTGGTTCCATCATGTATGCCATGTTATGTACTAGACCTGATGTCTCGTATGCTCTTAGCATGACGAGTAGATATCAACAAAATCCAGGAGAGAGTCACTGGGCTGTAGTGAAGAACATTCTTAAGTACTTGAGAAGGACTAAGGACATGTTCTTAATATATGGAGGACTGGATGAAGAGCTGTCACTTAAGTGTTATACTGATGCAAGCTTCCAGACTGATCGTGATGACTCAAGATCACAAACGGGATATGTTTTCATTCTGAATGGTGCGGCTATTACTTGGAAGAGCTCTAAGCAAAGTGTGGTTGCTCAATCCACCTGTGAATCAGAATACAATGTTGCATCAGATGCTGCAAAGGAGGCTGTCTGGATGAAGAAATTCATTACTGGTCTCGATGTTATGCCTAGCATAAAGAAACCAATCGAGATACTGTGTGACAACACTGGTGCCATTGCTCTTGCAAAGGAACCAAGGTCACACCAGACCACAAGGCATATACTCAGGAAATTCCACTATATTAGAGAAATAGTAGAGCATGGAGACATCGTGATAAACAAAGTTCATACAGATCTAAATCTGGCTGACCCCTTTACTAAGCCTTTACCTTAAGCTAAACATGGGGAGCATGCTGGAAAGATAGGGCTTAGAGTTGCTAGACAGTGGGCATGATCTGTAATTAGTATTGGTGTTTTATTTTGAACTATGATAGTTATATTGAATGTTTATTTGATTTAATGGGTTAAATGCAAATTTAAATATTTATTAACTGTGTTCATTATTTGTATGTTTAAATACTTGAATAAGAGTATTCTAAATGTCCGTAGTCGATCAAATTACATGGGAATGAATTTGAATGTAAGACTATTGTGAATTGAGATGGTTATATTCATGAGATGAATAGCTCAAGGGTTTGAGGATCATAATTCACAGATATCATTATGGAATGATATTGGATGTAACTCGCTTCAAAACGATCTCCATGGATCTGTGTGATGAGATGTTTTGATATTGCTATGTTCAATCTGTCCTTTTTCCTAAGGCACATATTAAACTACATTGATCAAAGACTATCTTTGATGTTATCTAACACTATCCTGAAACATGGGTAGCAAAAAGGGTAGCGTTGGGAGAAATCCAAGATTAAGTGGGAGTTGTATGACGCTGATGGAATTCTGTACTTCTATAGGATTAGAAGTCTAGACATTCTGGCGCCCTCGTAAACTCAAACTGGTATAAACGCGTGGCCACGCTCGGACTAAGGTAGTTCGTTAGACCACTTTGAATTAGAGACGAAAATAGAGAATGGTTGATCACTATATAAGAATGAATGATCCATGTCTTATGATCAATGGATGTGTATACAGAAGGGACTTATTGATAGAATTATCAGGGCTATAGTATTTGGTTAAGTAAAGCGTTACTTGAACTCAAAGAACTAGTTGACGACTGTAAAGTGTCATACTGGTTTGGGTGCAATGCGATGCAGCTAGGCGTCAAACTCTGCACACGTTGACTCATTTAATTAAAATCGTCCAAGTGGGAGATTGTTGGATATATAGTATGCCCGATGTAATTAAAAGTCGAGGTCAACGTAACTTGACCCGGTACGATCCAAAGAGTTACACGTTGGTACACGAATCAGGTAAGTTCATGTGTTGGTGGATCATTATTTATGAAATAATAATAGTTTTGAACTCGAGGGTCTTAATAGTAAAGTAGTTTATTATTAAGGGAGAATTTTAATTGTTAAATAAAAGGGGTTACACTTTAACTAGTCAAATGGTCAAGTGTATGACTTTGACTAATTAAGTGATCAAGTGCTTTGACTAGTCAAATGGTCAAGTGTATGACTTTGACTAATTAAGTGGTCAAGTGTTTTGACTAGTCAAATAGTCAAGTGTATGACTTTGACTAATTAAGTGGTCAAGTGCTTTGACTAGTCTAATGATGACTAATCATTATGTGTAATTTTATCTTTATAAATAGGTGTGATAGATCAAACTCTAATCACATGTTTTTGATAAAGATAAAACAACATAAACCCTTGTCTCCTCTCAAGATTTGCGGCCACCCTTAGGAGCCGCCGCCCTTTTGTCCGCCGCAAACCACCACCATCGCCGCCTCTGTCTTGCAAAGTGTTGCTCTCGGTTGGCCAGTGCGGGGTGTGAACTTCCTACTAGCGAGGATTCGTTGTAACCCGCGTGTTACAATTCCGGTGTAGTCGTCAAAGGTTTATTACTAAACTCACTATGGTTGTTTATTATTTATTTGTTTATACGCGTTTAACTAAGATCCTGATTGGGAATATTTTATTAATCGGATTAATAAAATTAAACATATATTTTATATATATAAATCGGCTCATATTATATATTGTATATAATCGATTTTATTAATAAATAAAACTGCTTCCGTTGTGTATTTGATACCATGATTCCCAACAAATATAATGATGGAAACACAATATGATGAAATATGAAGCCTAATTATGATTAGGAAGTTTAATGTGCACTGAACTTAATGATGTTGATAAATTATCTAAAAGGGGATTGCTCATGATTTAAGACCATTGCCTTAGGCTAATGCACATGAGTATGTAAAAGGCACTTTGACTTTTTAAAAGTCAAACTGACCCTAACGTGAGTTTGAATAAGCTTGTGTGTGAAAACTCATTATATGAGTTGGTTATTTGAAATAATGACTAACTTGATTTATCTTGAGTATAGAAAAGTTGATATTGTCAAGCTAGGTGGAAGTTTGAGGAGGAAAGGATCAAACAGACAAACGAGCCAAGGAATGTACAAATGAGGCCAAGGTAAGTGACTTATCCTAATAAGTCTCTTAGAAAATAATTGATTGTGTAAACACGTGAAAACATGGGTTCTATGTTATTAGTGAAAAACCTGTAAGCTACTTATAGAAAGGACTATGGGAAGATGGGATTCTAACTTAAGATAGGTCAGAATCGCCTAAATGAAAGAAAAAGGGTTTAGTCCGAGGAAGGACACATAATTGTATAATTGGGTATATTTAGGAATGGGTCAAGTGATGTGGATGTCACTTAAGCCCAAGATTTGAAAGACAATAATTGAGTATTGAATTAAACGGGTTAAATAAGTTAAAGATGTGATAGTTTGAGTAAATAGCTAAACGGGTCAAAAGATGAGGTGAGCATCAATCGAACCCTGTACTGAATGCTTTCATATTGAGCATTAAGAATTCAAAGGGTTAGATGGGCCAAATGGTGGCATGACACCATTTGGATCTCGGGCTATTAATGTGTGTGAAATGAGATTTTTACACAGGTTACTAAATTGAAGGAAAAAAGAACACTTGATGCCAAGGATTCATATGGATGGTTTGAAAGGCATGAGAATGGGTCAACACTACCGGGTAAGTCCGTAGTATAAAATATGACCTTGGATGAAGATATGTGTTAAGGAAACAACCCGCATGAAGTGTGGGTGCCAAATTGGTAAGTCATTTCTATAACTATGTCTAATGCGCGCTAATGCGCTTAGAATCGACTAAATAAGAGAAATCTTGAGAAATGGTGGAAATCTAAGTCCGTAAGGACTTAGAGGTTTTTAAGCAAGTCATTGAGTCAAAGACAATGGGTTTGAAACAAGAAGTGTCGCCCCAAATGGCTAAATGGAAAGATTTGGCTATATGGGGCATTTAGGGAATTTAAAGATTTACTAAAGGTTAAATCTAAGAACCGAATCATCATGAAACGAACCGGACAATGTCTTTAGTTAAACGAGTGTCCAATGAGCTGATAATATGATTTTTATGTCTTTTGTGTGGTAAAATACTGTCTTGTATAGCCCAAGTCCTTAACAGGTCGATTTGGGTAAAATCGACATGAACATTTAAAACTATGAACCGGGTCATTGTGACATAAATTGAATGAGGTTATTAACGGCCTCTTAAACCTGTTTGCAACAACCTAAATACTTGGATATATAGCTTGGAAAAGCTTCTAATACAAGCTTAAAGTGTAGGCCATGAAATAGTGAAAAATTGTAGTTTTGATATAGTTTAGACAGACCTTTGAAATGGCCACATAAGTTTTCCTTGGTATTTCAAAATGGCCGTCTCAGGTGTATCAGTAACTTTTATTATTTAAAGCCTAAACAGAAAGGGTGAAACGGCCGCATAAGCGGGCAAAGCTGTTGGACAAGCTGAATTTCAACAATTCATATAAAATCATAGAAAAATCATTAGGATGTGTTCTTTATATGCCTGGAAAGGTCTTTGAACGAAGAACATTTCTTGTTTGAAAGTCAAAGTCATATTATGGGTTTTAGAAGGGGTAAAAGCGATCCGAAAAGCTGTTGCGCAAAAAGTGCAGAAGTTTGTTCTCCTGATATGGGGCCGTTTTGGCCTGGTTCATTCCGTTTCGACGTGTAATGACTCTCATACTATTTTAAATGTATTATTGACAACTCACTAACCATTCTTTGTGTAATGGTGCTAGGTAAACATGTGATGGAAGTCCAGAGCAAGGATTAAGTCGCGAGAAGAACCGAGCACTCATCAAGCTTCCGCCATAGATTTAAGAGACCCCCGTTAAAAATCGTGAAATCTTAGTATGTGTTTCAATAATTTAAATATAAAATTTGTGGGGATGAGAAATGTATTTGATCTAAATGATTAAGTTTTTCATACACATTAAGGTTTTAATCGGGAGTAGTTTTAAGTAAGGTCTAAACTTGTGGATTTAAACGCTAATTGGGTATTTACGGGTTAGGGTCTTAGGTGTTGTTTGTTTTTTGCTCAGAAACACTTCTGACCTCTTTGTTATTAAATCTAATCTTCTTTATGAGGCCAACCTCATTCATTTGATTTACTTTTTATAAATTAGAATCTTGCAGCTCAAATGATGATCTTTTAGGTGTTTTGAATGTTTTGGAAATAAAGATTTTAGCTGTGAAGAATTATTGATTGTGGTAGGTTATGATTATGGTGGGTTGTGATATGTTATAGTTTTGGTTTTGGGTTACACTGCAGACGTTTAAAAAACAAACAGTCTTCCTCTTGCAGACTGCAGACCTTTGGTCCACCTCTTCTCCTGCAGATGTCTGCAGATGTGGTCCGCAGACTGCAGAACTTTTGCCTCAGAAAAAACAAACAGCACCTAAGCTTCTCCTTTCTTTTTTAATTATTATTATTATTATTATTATTTATTATTATTATTATTATTATTATTATTTATATCTAATATACTTTATTTATATATAGTATTACAACTTCGTGCTCTCGACTCGGATGTTATTGGCTCGACCAAAGTTGCCCGTTTACGCTCCAACGTCCATGAACACATGCTCTCAAGTGTTCGTGTCTCAATTAAAATTCTTTCGTTTCGAGCTCATTTTCCACGAACACCTACAAAAATATAAAAAACGAGTACTAAGAGTACCAAAAACTAATAAAAACTATACAATGATAAAAATAGACAAACAAACGAATACACGCTTAAAACTACTAAAAACTATACACAAAAGACTAAATTATGACTCAAAATACATAGGAGAATAGACGTGTTTTATAACACATCAAACATCCCCACACTTAACTCTTTTTCATCCCTGAAAAAGAATTATGCAATGGAATCACAATCAAATAATCTGGCCTCAAAACATAGGTTACTTTAATTTTAAAAATCTAATCACGTGCCAACTGCGATTGCGGGTATACTTGTCCTCTTAAACCCAACCGCCGGTTTCTAAACCCCTTATCATGTTAGTTTAATTTTAGGTTCATTTAGTCTACCTAGGGTCTCATACTAAAGAAGCCACAGTTTCACCTCATTCCGCCTCAAGCTTATGGAACAAAAGGAACAACCAATTGACTATTCCTAACCGTTTTATGTAGAAAACCGAGATAATTTAAAATCATTTGTTTCTTTTTTTTATCTCAGCATGCTTAACTCAGAGGGTGTGACCAATCCAAGTCGTTATCCCAGTGGCCAGGCACCTTAAGCTTCAGCATTTTCGCTTTGATTTCTAATTAATTCCTGAGCTTTTTTTTAGATATTTATTTTCAGACAATCCTAGAGGGAGTCTATTCCGGAGTCACTATCCCTAGAAACGACACCATTGGCCTTGCCCTTATTTTTATATCCAGCTCTTTTTTTTCAAATTGATTAGAAATTCTAACGATTTTAAACTTATAACGGCATTTCTTATACTATTATTGCGGTTTCAACTTCCCCATTTTTTCCTAGATGAGAACCCACAAGGTATCCTAATATATTTAGGTGTATTAGCTCAAAGGAAACTTTTCTACCAGCTGGGCCTACCCACACATCCCAAGTCAACACGTTTTCGATTATTTATTATTCTAATACATATAATATTTGAAAACCAGACACTTGATTTTATCTATCATTTCCCATATTTTATAATGCAAACTTCAAAATCAGGGACTTTTTCAATTGTTTTTTTTTTTTAGTTTTTTTTTCACTCAAAACGACTCTATATACAAACCAAACGACAGTTTCCCATCCCCACACTTAAACTCTACATTGCCCTCAATGTAGGAATAGAAAACGACACAAAACAAAAAAATAAATTCCGAATACAAAAATAAAAAAACGAGGGAAAATTGGAAAGGACTTAGCTAGTTAATTTTTTTTTCTTCGTAAGCTCCAAAACACTAGTCCAGTCCAGCTCGATCGTATAGCATTTCATTCGCGATCGGCTCTGACACAATGGTAAACTTTGGGTTGCTTCAATATAACGTACAGCTCTAGAATCGCCCGAATGGAGATTGAGTACGAGCGGTACAATCCAAACCTGCACAAGATAAAACAAAAAACGAGAGCATAATACCGAACCACACAAAAATAAAAAGACTCAAACTACTAACTTAGACTCATAATATAACAACAAACAAGAAGACGTACCTGCTTGGCAAAATGGCGGTGAATGGTGGTAGAACCAAATGGGTTGAAGAAAAAAATCTGGTTCTCGCTCAACGTGAAGGACACTGGTGATCACAACACGCGTTGCAAACGAAAAAATATAACTTTCCGGGTAATAGCTGGTCGCATGAGGCGAACAGGTCAGCCCAGACACCTCACATTACGTGAAAAGTCTTTTTTTCAGAGAAAGTTAATTAAAAAATTTTTTAAGAAAAATTCTCTTATTACCCAAACCTTTACCAAAACTCCCACTCATAAAATATATATAAAGATAATACATGGGATCCGCTCATGGTGAAATTTCCTCTACTTAAGCAAACACGCAAACCTGCAAACAGACTCAAACACACAAAAAAACAAAGATAAACTAGAAAGATAAAAACCTATGAACCACTACCGAAGGACGGACCACAAATAAAAAAAATGAAAAGCTATAAAAAAAATAGGTAAAATATAAATTACAAACTCTACAGAGCCTCCCCACACTTAAACTTAATCAGGGGGCTTCTCTTTTATCTGGACCCGATCCAACCCGTTTAATTCCACCGGTCCATAGTATTTAGCAAAATTACATTAGTGGAATTGAAAATATTTTATCGAATTTAAATGGGTCAGGCCACCAATATTTAAATTTACCTGGACCAAACCTGATTCTTGGCATGTAATGAGGGGACTTGTTGTCTCTGCAACTCCTGACCCTCACCCTGTGTCGGTCCAGGTGCCTTTTCGCCTTCTCCCGTGGTGGTGGTTATGGTGGTGGCACTAGTAGCAGTGTAATATCCAATGCATGCACGGGCCGGCTGTGGTGTTCTTCTTTTTTCCACCACTGCTTCTTTCTCATCTTCCTTATTTGGTGACACTTGGTCAAAATCTTTGTCCACTTCTGGAGCAGACAAATCAACTAACTCGTCACCAAACTCTGCTTCCCCATCAGCTGCGTCTTCAAGCAGGTCAGTGGTGTCTTCTCTTCCACCACTTCTTCCTCGATCAGCCAGCCTGTGGATTCTGAAAAACCATATCTTCCTCAGCCTCCCTCCAGACTCTGCCCCCCAAGGATATGATGCTGAAATAGAGATCTGGCAAGGCTGCTCATCCTGCTGAACCAAAGGTGGGACTAAGACGTCCATTATGGTCTCTGGCTCTAACCCTGGATCCTGCAAAATATCATCCTCACAAGACAAGTGTAAAGAATCATATGTGTCAGTTAAATCATGCACAGAATCAGATGAGTAAAGGACAAATAGTTTCTGCAACGGGCCTAATACAATCAGGTAATGTAAGTGTTACCATCTCGTCTGGATAATCATATGTGAAATAAACCTGCTGAACTGGAGGTGGGACTTCAACGTTCATTATGGTCTTCAGTTCATCCACCTGAGCTTGTAGCTTTCAAGTGCCACATCTTATTCCCTCAAATAGTCGGTACGCTTGGATAGCAAAGAAAAACACATATCCTCGAGCATGAGATGTTGATTAGCAAGGAAGGCATCCTGCTTAGCAAGAAAGGCGGCAAAGTCGGGCCTAGTGTGAGACGAGACATCCCGATAATCGGGATGTGGATACAAATGTTGGCTAGGTGGATACTCTGACGAGCTACCACCATGCCTTTCCTGATACATCTCAGCTTGTAGACGATCAAGCCGACTTGTTTTCTATCTAGTGACTCAGATGTTGCAGGGTTTAAACCACGGGTTAGCCTGTGGGTATGAAGGCTGGTATGACTGATATGGCTGTGGCTGCAAATACTCATTAAAATAATAATCCATGGAATACCCCGATGAATATGAATGAGGGCATCTTATGGTAAAATGGGGTCCTCCGCGGATCTCGCACATGATAAAAAAAAATTATATATTACGAATAAAAAAATAATAATATGAAGAAATAAAAAAAATAAAAGCAAAAAATTATTCACAAATAGTAGACCAGAAACGGATCGGATAATTCTCAAGAGTGCCAAATGCATCCCCGGCAACGGCGCCAAAAACTTGATGTGTGTAAATGTATATATAAAAAATAACATAAGCTTTAATTAAAACGACTCACCTAAAAACTACACATGCACGGCAAGTGTACCGGTCGCAAAGCAGTAAACAGACTAACAAACAAAACGACAACCGAGTCCACCATCGATGGCAGAGATGGGTAGTCTTATAAGAGTAAGAAGAGAGTTGATCTTGATTGTTAGAAAGAGAAAGAAGACAGAGAAAAAAGTGGGTGTCGGTTCATAAGAGGCATGTTATTTACACAACAAAAAAATTAGGTTTGCACAACCCTTTACGGGCCCGTAGAGGGTGTTAGTGCAAAAAATGAGGGTTGCCTCTACGGCCTGTAGAGGTGGGTTAGTGGAGTATTTAAACCCTAGACGCTCTGTAAGGGTCTCTACGGCCCGTGGGTACATACGAGATACGAGGACAATCAATGAACAGACTGACTTGCAGTGTGTCAGTCTGAAAAGCAACCCATCTACGGACCGTAGATATCAGGGTTTGTTGGGTGCATTAAATCCTCTTACGGCCTATAGAGACCCCTACGGGCCGTAGAGGTCCATATATATTCTTCTTCCTTGTCTTCTTTTCTCAGTCGACGAAAAAATTTAAAAAATCGGAGCCACCTAAAATCCGATCAATACCAAGCTACCACGATGTCTTAGGGCACCTCAGTAATATTTCGGATGAAGGAGCACTCGTTTGACTTATCTTACATCTCGGAAAGCCTTTTCGGACTTGTGGTAAAACGTGGTGAGGAGGAAGTTTAGATCCGTTGTTCACTGTGGTGACGGGAAGGCGCTACCGATTTGAACCAGGAGTACGTAGAAGAACCGGGGGTCATTTGACATGCCGCCAAGTCATCCATAGTACGAATACGGGACTTATCATTCTCACGAGGAGGGTCATGGCAGTTTCAAGGAATCTCACAAGGAGGGTGATGGCAGCATCAAGGATCCACACGAGGGAGGTGATAACAGTGGCGACGACCTGTACCGGATGTTTCGTTTGAAACAAGTCAGGTGTGTTTATGTATTTACACTTGTTTATAATTTAGACCCGTGTATATATATTTAGCAGTGTTATATATTTTGACTCGTATATTTAGCCCCGTACATAAATTTGTTTTAGGGTTTGTGAGATTTGAACTC
>JAUTDX010002481.1:0-48642 GCA_030844895.1 Ambrosia x helenae | reverse complement strand
TTTTAAATTGTCCTAGTTATTTTGTATTTATCTTAGTAACTAAATCCATATTATCTATTTTGATATTCAATGAGTTATTTCATTAGCCAATTTATTTTTTAACAAAAAATGTTATATATATTCTGTTTTCTTACACAAATAATTCTAATCTATCCCCTTACCAATAATTTACACTAATCTAAATGGTTTTAAGTTATATTATGTACTTTGTAATTTAGTTATTAATTCAAAAAAACAAAAACAAATTGGCTTTTAATTTAAAATAAAACCATAATCTATGGTTGGTATTAATTTCATGTAGTTAACAACCAATGATGCTTCTAACATCGAATTTATGATTCATAACGGAAAACTAGTCGTTAAGTTTGTTACAAACTTTCATTCATGTCATTACAAAATAATGAGTCAATTCCTTAATAGGGGTAGACGAAGTTACCTTTCAATTAAAATGAAACTATCTGATGATAAAAGCGAAAGTTAAAAGTGTTATTATCAGATTAAAAATATAAATTAGTATGTCCAATTAAGTTTGACATAATTTTATTGGTTTATCATCTAACAAAACCAAGCATATAAGGGAGGAAGGGGCAACCTTAGGGTTGAAGCCTAAGGTGCACCAATCTCACCGTGCCACAACTTCAAACTAGCATAAACACTGGAAACACCAATCACATACACCCGATGAGATGGACCCCACCACAAACCCACCATCACCTTTGGAGAAAATTTAGCTGAGAATCCAAGCCGAGATCCAAAGCCGGAGTAGACGGACCGGTGTAGCCGAATTAGCTTCGTATCCGATGGAGTCAAGCCACATGTGCCCCATCCCTCCCTAATAATAATATTCAACTTGTCTCTTCAATTTCCATTATAACAAATCAACAAATTCAAAATTTTATTTGGTTTGATTATTATTACTATTCTTTTAATATTCAACGTTTGTGCATTTTAATTCTTATGTCAATCAATTTAACTATTAACATTCAACAACTTTGCATATGTTGTCCTGCTGACAACTTCGTTTCAGAAACATTGTGGCTCTATATAAGGTGCATCTTTCATATTTGATTTCTTAACCAACCAACAATAAAAACTTAAAAACAAAACGTTGATGGCGTATCTTCACAAATACTTGGTTCTTACATTTCTGCTCCTTTCCATCTTCTACATCAACCAAACAGTCAAGTGTGACGACGATGGTAAACTTCACTTTCTACTTTTAACTTCTTTGTATTCATCGTTACCACTATGTACATCATCTTAATTTACATAAAATATAAGAATTAGTAGATGTGGAAATTATCTATTAATTTACTTATTGATGATAGAATCTGGAATATGTGTTTCCTATATTGGATCAAATTGTGTTAAAATAAACAAGTTCAGCCAAAAAAAAATAAACAAGTTGAGCAAAAAAAAAAGAGAGAAAAGTGGATAGAAATTTAACGTAACATGTTCTTTTAATTGGACATGTTATTCCCACACACCATTCGTTGTCTAATCATACGCCATTTTTAAATGGTTGTTTGAGGCAACACCAAAAGGTCGTTTGAAAGTTAAAGCTTGTGTCATAGTCCGTCCACCAATGTTTAAACGGCCATTCGAGAGTTATGGTGGTGTGGCAATGGCATGCCTTTTTATCATGTACAAGTTTATTAATTACTTTATTGCTGAAATAATATAATATTGTTATTGAAAATGTTGTTTAACACATTAAACAAACTTATTTTTTCCCTTTTGGAATAAAACGAGGATAAACTCAAACCAAAACCAACCTACATAAATGTTTTGAAACAAACCGGTTTCGTAACGTATACTATGTCACATGTTTTGATAAGGCCTGCTACACTTCTTTGTTTATGAACTAGTGGGTTGAGCCTCTAACTATTGAAAAAAAAAGATAGGACTACCTACACTGATTAAATACATTTTGTTTCAGACACAACTAATCGCGTCACATTACCTACCATAATAGAGTTCGTGATATTTTAAAAACATCAATTTCCTCTTCAATCCTGCATCCACCTTCAAACATCTATTAAAATATTAAAATAATACATACACCATATTGTTTGGGTGTAGAGGGCCCATTTGTATTCGTCCGCCCGAGTCCAGATTTTTGGATGCCAATCCAATGCTGCCTTTGATGATATATCTAAAAACATATGCCAAAGCACACTTTGTGTGTGCGTTTGCTTTCCAACATTGGAAGTGCTCTAACCTATAAATAGACGTGGTAATCCATCCTATTTAGTCCTAAGTGATTGAATTTGGATTATGCTATGTTAAAGAAGTCATTATTTTATTTAGTTGAAAAAGGGAATAGTTCATTTAAAAAAATAGCAAAATAAACTTTTAACTCATGTTAAACGCGTCCCAAAGTCTAATTAATGTATGAAGACATAATAAAATTTGGGAAGTAGAGAAACATGTCAACCCAACTTAAATTAGCCTATATTTACGTGTATTAAAGTGATCTGTTTCAACCCAAACTAGTTTGACCAATTATCCAACATGCTTAGCTTGTCAAATTTATTCCACCCTTAATTACATCCAACAATTAGCACCCTTTGATTAACACATGTTTTGGTAATTTTACAGATTTTTTAGATGAAGAAGACATTCTTTTGCTGGAATCAATAACTATAGAGCAACCCTAAACATAACAGCTCTAATAGAAAGTGAGAGAGCTGAATGCCTAGCTGATGAGATCGCGGACCGATTTAAATACGACCATGCACAAACACAACAACAGCCCCAACTCCGCACCCGGAACCGAACCACAATTTACCAATTATCCAGACCTTTTACACAAATGTCATTTGAATGTCGATACTGCAAGAGATAGTGTTATTCTTCCTGCCTGTATTCCTCATCTTGACTCCACCCTTGTACTTTCCAACTACACTCAGTCTAGGTATTCGAATTACTTAAATGACACCAAGTTTACTGGAGTCGGGATCGGTTCTGAAGACAATTGGATTGTCATTGTCTTGACTACAAACACTTAGTGAGACTGATCTTGCAGTATTTATTGAAACTAAATAAGAAAATCCAAAGTCCCCATTTGTATTTTGTATAAAAATTGTATTTTATATAAACATTTGTATTTTATGTTGTCTTACTATCTGAGCTATAAAATAAAGACTACCAAAGGGCTTGTTGCTTAGAGGCATCATGTGTTCGTAAAACGTTGTGAATCATTTTTTAGTTTTTAATTGACGAATTTTTGTATTAGGCCTGTTAATTTATAGTGACAAAATATATATGATGCAGTTTGATATTGAACTAGTTCATTATAATTTTCCAATTTAAAGATTTTAAGATATGTTCTTTGTGATTTGTGAAAAAAGTTATAACTCAAGCTACAACGTAGTAATAATAATGATAATAATAATAATAATAATAATAATAATAATAATAATAATAATCCGTATTCATAGGGTGACCAACACACTGACTTTCATTTTGTTACAAAGAACAATCCTATTGGGTCAAGTTATCCTACACAGTATAACAAAAATGAGAAGGGTAAGAAGGATATCGGAAACACAAATGATCACAAAATATGACACAATTAGTCACAAAATATAATACAATCCTGAAAAAAAACACATTGAATCGCAAAAATTACACAATGATGAAAATAAGAAAAAGACATAATGTTACATAGAAGACAATGATATAACGTAAATTCTAAAAACTATAAGCTAAAAATCCAAACAAGCGCCACATAAAAACATCTCGTAGGATTCGATGAGACGGTTCCAATGCCTCTTGAATGAGTTCAATCGGAGTCCATTTGATACTTTTTTTCGACTTCCTATTTTTCTATCACTGTGCATTTAGTCCTAACCCTCTATTATTATAGAAAAGTGGCCCTCTTTGTTTATGTCATCGAAAACCACTTTACATTCTTCTAATTATCCTATATATTAATAAATCATGTTGATGAACAATGTTCTGTCATATGCTGAACCATTATCTAAACTAGTGGCTTTTCGTGGACGCACATTGTGCGCCTTGTGATTCAGCCATTACCAAAATACCGTGAAGCTATTTTCAAGCAAGCTAAACAAAAACTCATCACATATAGAAATGCTTTGTCAAGATATAGGAATTGTCTGATGATAAATCAATGAAGCATTTACATTTGTAAATAGAGAGATTCATCAGTTGGGATGTTAAACTCATCATTAATTGTCTAAACTCGATTCTCATCAAATAACTCATAACTATATTTTGAATCAAAGTTGTTACCATAACCATCTGATCGGAACATAATTAGCATTCTACATAATCCCCAATCATAAATTCAAAAAATCCAGTATTCACAATGCAAATTCACCAACCAAAACCATAGGCGTAAACATATAATGTGGTTTATAAACTTTAGAGCTGAAATTTACTTTAGGAACACATACGAATTCATTAATCAATACCATAATAAAACATAATTCGTTGCCAAATCGAAATAGATGAACAACTTGAATTTAGTCAATGAAACTGTTGTGGGTAAAAATCCTCAAGATGATTTTACATCACATCCCTGATATTGCATCCTCAGGATGCTGAAGGAGTCAACTGATTTCAGGATGACACTGAATATTATCTTATGCACATTCTGAGGATAAAATAACTATCTTGTTGTTATATGAATGCAGGATGATTTTACCTCATATTCACTGAATAACATCCTCAGGATGCTGAAGGACTTAACAGACTTCAGGATGCAACTATATTTCAGCATGTGCACATCCTGAGGATGGACTAACGAATTATCTTTATATGACATAATTGCAGGTACAACTAAGCTATAATATAGATTCATAACTCCTCTCCAACGTCTATATTATAACATTCGGTCAAAGAATTCAAGGATGATGATGTTATACTTGCAAGCCAAGTTCAAAGCCTAAAGAAATGGTCAAAGGTGTAACCGACGAGCATTAATGCGAGGCGAGAAATAAGGAAACGGTTAACCAACGTCTATATTGGTTAAACACTCTTCAAAGACAACTGAAAACAGTTAAGAGACTCATTAATACAGGCGGATATCATAGGATCTTCATTATTTACTTGTAACTATATAAAGGGGGTGATTAAACGAGTCTAGGACACTTCTTCTCACTTGATTGATACTTAGAACACCTGATACTCTATCTACACACACAACACTCATATTGTAACATTAGATACTCATTCATCACCTATCCAAAGTTGTACATATTTTAACCTTATTAATATTAACAAACAAGGCAGGGGCTTAGACTCCTCCGGGGTTTTGTGCCGGCGATCATCTACTGATCAAGGGCTTTCCTCGTACATCGAGTGTTGTTGTCTTGTTGCATTACATTTACATTCTTTGATCTTTACCTATTTCACCATTCTGTCATACAGTTACATCCTCAGGATATAACTGTGTATCCTGAACAATTTCTTTGCCATCCTGAACGTAGTTGTCAAAAATTATTTCTTTTTTATGCTAACGTGCCATTTTCAGAATATAACTAAGTTTTTAACATATTTCACACATTTAGCACTCTACCTCACTTTTACTAATTTGGAATACAAAATTATTTCTACAAGGTAATTTTTGACCAAAACAATTTGGCGCCCACCGTGGGGCAAGTGGTGCTATTTTTAACAAAAAGTTTGTTAAAATTTTTCCTTAATCAACTCGTTTCAAAAATCTTGACAACTATGGCCTCAAACCTAAAATCTGTGTCTACTTCCACATCATCCACATCATCCACAACCTCTGCCAAAAATGTGACATTACCACCTCCTCCTCCTTATCCTAAAACTTTTGGACAAGTTACCAGAAGTGTGGCTCCTAATACTGCTAGATCTGGATCAAATAAAGCAACAGCAGGACACTAATCAGATGCTGATGAGGGAAATACAATCTCTCATACTGGTTGAAGACATGGGGACACCACTACAACCTAGAGTGATGAATTTCAATTCTAGCATTTCTAGGGTCATTCATCAAGGAGATTTCATTCCCATGAGCACTGGATTATCTGTACCCGAGACTACTACAGCACCCAGGATGGCAACAACTAGAGACGCAGGATATACTGCCAAGCCATCTCGAGGATATACTGCTGAGACATCTCGAGGATACGCTGTAGAGCCGTCTCGAGGATATGCCACTGAACCATTCAGAAGATACAATAATGGTAACAATTTAAGTTCAAGTACCTTTGCTACTAACGATATTGCTTTTTGCAGGATACAGGTATAAGTCCACAATTGGCAAGAGAGCTTCAAAAGATCAAGGATATGGTGTCTAGTGTACCAGGGACAATACAGCCCATCCCTGAGGTATCCTCAGCATGTCACAGGGCATCTCGTTTTGCACCCCCAATATGTGATGCTGAGATTCCAAAGAGATTCTAGACTCCAAGCATGAAGCTTTATGGTGGATCTACTAATCCCGAAGAGCATGTAGCACAGTACAAGGAGAGGATGGAGATAAACCCCATTCCAGCAAACCTCAAGAAAGCATGCTTATATAAAGCATTTGGTTCTACCCTCACTGGTCCAACCTTAAAATGGCTGATGACATAGCCACAGGGAGAATCATTAAGGGAGTTTATCACAAGATTTGGAAAGGAAGCACTTGACATCCTAAACCTAGATGTCACAACAGTTGTGCAAGCCTTCAAGATGGGATTACAAAAGGATTCACCTTTCAATAAAGAATTGGTAATGAACCCTTGTAGGAATCTTATGAAGTTTGAAATAGAGCTTTAAGATTCATCCGTCTTGAGGATAACAGGACATGATGGAAGGACACATCGAAATGGTGTGCCTTCCACAAAGATTTTGGTCACATCACTGAAGATTGTATCGCCTTGAGAAAGGAGATAGCATATCTTCTGAGCAAAGGTCATCTTAAGGATCTCCTAGGCAAGAAGAAGCCAAGGATTCAAGATGGCACCAACATCCCAGAAAAAGCAGCATCACCATCTAATGATGCTGGCATAATCAACTTTATTTCAGAGGATCAGGCATTTGTGGACCATCATACTCAGCTGTTAAAAGGCATACAAGAGAAACAAAATCAGAAAAAGGAGAGAGACCCACAAAGACTACCATCCTGACAACTTCAAAAGTGATCAGTTTTAAAGAAGAAGATCGAGAAAATATCATTGACCCTCACCATGATTGTTTAGTTATAACTTTATATAATGGTAATCATTTTGTTCGCAGGATACTTGTAGATGGTGGGAGTTCGGTCAACATAATCCAACTAGAAGCTCTCAAGAGGATGAACATCCCGGAAACCGAGATAGTTTCCAGATCATCAGTCTTGGTTGGCTTCAGTGGAGAGACAAAGAGCACAGTGGGTGATATCAAACTGCCAGTATATGAACAGAGAGTAAACTTTGTACAAAGGTTCTGTGTGATAGACTCTTTATCCTGCTACAATGTCATCCTGGGAGACCTTGAATACATGACATGAAGGCTATCCCTTCAACATATCACCAATGTGTGAAGTTACCAACGCCATGGGGAGTCATCAAAGTCAACAGTGACCAGCAAGAAGCAATAGATTGCTACACAACATCAAGGCTTCATCCCAGTCGAAACAAGCATAGTAATTAAAGCAAGATGCACAGTGCTATCCTCAGGATGTCAAAGCACATTCTGATCAAGATATCAAATCAGTCTACCTCGATGAAAACAACAAGGATATCATTGTGCAGATCGGTAAGAACATTCCTAATGATATTGAATAAATCACTAATTTCGTTTTTTATGCAGGTGCAACATACCAAAAGTCGGTTAACATGATGTTCAAAGAAAAGATTGGGGACACAATGGAAGTCTACATCGACGACATGGTGGTGAAGTCTAAGAAAGCTGAAGACCATCTTCAGGATCTCAAAGTAGCCTTTGACATCATGGATGCTTATATTATGAAGTTGGATCCTGCCAAGTGCAATTTTGGAGTCAGTGCTGACAAATCAAAACCATCCTAGATTTAAAATCTCCAACAAACATCAAGGATATGCAAAGGTAGATTGGTAGGATGGAAGCTTTGAATAGATTCAAAGAGTTCTACGACGTCCTGAAGAAGAACAATAAATTTGACTGGGGACAAAAGCATGAGGAAGCATTGCAAAAGTTGAAGGAATATCTTACAGCAGCTCCACTCCTGATGAAACCTGAGGATGGTGAACCTCTCAAGCTATATCTTGCAATTTTTGGAAATGCAATAAATTACAGTCTTGATAAAAGACTTTGAAGGACAATAACATCCTATCTATTATGTAAGTAAAACTCCATTGGATGCTGAATCCAAGTACTCACATCTTGAAAAAGTTATTTAGCTTTGATTATGGCGTCTACCAAGTTAAGGCATTATTTTGAAACACATAGGATACATGTGCTTAGAAAACTAGATATGTCAGGAAGAGTAGCAAAATGGTCAGTGAAATTAAGTGCTTTTGACTTCGTATATGAGTCTAGAAATGCAATCAAATCATAGGCTCTAGCTGCATTTGTGGCTGATTTCAGTAGTGACATCCTAACTGAAGTTGAAAAAGAAGTAGAACAACTAGATGAAAACTTCGGAAAATGGATTTTAAAGACTGATGGTGCTTCAAATATGAGAGGCACAGGGTTGGGATTACTACTAAAATCGCCACAAGGGGACAAGATACCCCATGCTATTAGATGTGCATTTTAGACAACCAATAATGAGGCAGAATATGAAGCTCTCATTGCTGGATTACAACTTGTTAGAGACATGCATATTATTAATATTGAAGTATTTGTTGATTCCTAGTTGATTACTAACCTTTTTAATGGATCTTATGCAGTAAAAGGTCAAAAATTAGCCGTCTATCTTGAAATTGTTAAAAATTTAGCTACTTCTTTTGTAGAATTTTCACTAACACATGTACCTAGGGAAGAAAATGCTAAAGCTAATGCCTTAGCAAACCTGGGATCCTCCTTTAATCTACCAGATGGATCCAAGATTCCCATCATTCACATCCTGAAACCAGCGATTGAAGAGTGGCATCCTGAGGATAGCCAGGCACATCCTGAGGATAAAACAGACCATCTTGAGGATATCACTGTTTCAGCCACTCAGGAACAAGACGATTCATCATGGATGACTCCCATAATGAAATATCTACAAGAAGATGTCATCCCTGATGAGGAAAATCCAAAGGCTTTCAGGATAAAGGTATCTAAATTTACAATTATAGAAAATATTTTGTATAGAAAATCTCTTGCAGGTCCATATTTGAGGTGTCTCAACAAGGATGAAGCAAACGATCAAAATGCTCAAAGACATTCACGAAGGAGACTGTGGAAATCATACAAGAGGAAGATCTCTCTACTGAAAGACTTTGAGGACGGGATACTATTGGCCTACTATGAAGAAGGATGCCATGCTATATTCCCAAAAGTGTGATGCATGCCAAAGACATAGCAACATCCTTCACCAGCCTGTGAACCACTACATCCTATTATTTCACCATGGCCCTTAATGAAATGGGGAATGGACATAGTAGGAAAGCTACCCAAAGCTCCTGGAGGAAAGAGATAAAGAAGTGGTCTCATTCATCAAAAGAAATATCCTAACAAGATTTGGAGTACCTTCTGAAATCATTTGTGACAATGGCTCTCAATTCATTAGCAAAAGAACAACTGACTTTTGTGAGAGTTGGGAGATCAAGATGGTAACTTCAACACCAGTCCATCCTCAAGCTAATGGACAAGCCGAATCTTCAAACAAAATCATCATCAACAACTTGAAGGAGAAGCTTGGGGAAAAGAAAGGAAAATGGGCAGAAGAACTTCCATTTGTACTCTGGGCTGATAGGACTACTTCCAAGAATGCTACTGGTCAGACACTTTTCTCCTTGGTCTTTGGAACAGAAGTAGTGCTGCCAACAGAGATGGTCAAGCTTACTGCAAGGAAACATCTTCAGGATACAACTACCAATTCTGAAGCACTACTACTACACTTGGAAACTATAGATGAACTCAGGGATGCTGCTAAAATAAGGATGGCGACATATCAACAAAGGATTGCTAAAGCTTACAATAAGAACAACAGGATAAGAGGATTTCAAGAAGGAGACTTGGTATTAAGAAAAGCCTTCCAAAATACAACGAAACCAAGCGATGGCAAGCTAGCTCCCAAATGGGAAGGTCCATACTTAATCGATTCTGAAGCTGCCAAAGGAGCATATTGGCTGTCAACAATGGAAGGAGAGATTCTACCAAGAGCCTAGAATGCTATTCACTTATAATACTACCATGCCTAGGGATGCATGTGACTGATCTCTCTGGAAGAGAAACCATGGTCCGAATCACAGGTGGGATGAAGGTGAAGGCTGATAGAGATGAATCATCTCCATATGTAAGTACTTATCCTTGATTTATTTCGATCGATTATATTTTCACTAAACATGGTCTAGAAATAGTCCATCCTGAGAATTTTGCAGTACCATCCTGAAGATGGAATGCTTAGAAGACTAGGGGGCTGGCCACCCTCTCCTCCGTTAAGGTGTCTGACACCTTCCTAAGGTTTAAAGGTTTTCACCTTTCTCATTGGGTTAGCAACCCTCGCCTGGTGCGCACGATGCCCATGTATATTCTCGGGATGGTGGGACCAGTCCTTGTAAAAGTGGCTGACAATTTCATTATCTTTGAGATATACGATGGAGCTCTTAAGGTTTAGACATTTTTCAATGTCTCTAAGGTTTATACATTTTTCAATGTCTCTTTGGTCTAGTCACCAGGGCCTTGTCGCCAGTTGTTCCTAAGGGCCTTGTCGCCAGTTATTCCTAAGGGCCTTGTCGCCAGTTATTCTCAAGATGTTACATATTGGTTTTATTACCAAGTTATTACAAAAGGGCTTGACCCCAGCTTACTAAAAGGCCTAGTCGCCAGTATAATAACAATGTTTGCCTTTATATAGGATGTTATCAAAGTTTATTAAATCTTTCTTAAAGAAGGAATACAGACTTAAAAATTAAAAACATTACACTGGGGACATCCTCAGGATGATGAACACCATCCCAATGATGACGAAAAGAAAACGAACTAGGGACATCCTCAGGATAATGAAGATCATCCTGAAGATGACAAAGACTTATGAAGCATATCTTCAAAACATCAAGCTTAGAAGAACTACTTGATAGAGAGAACATGAAGGTAATATTCATATCATTCCTTTATAACCTAAACATTTGCTATTGTTTTCAGAATATCAAAAGAAAAGAACACAAGAATGTAGCATCAAGAGTTGTTACCATATTGATGTCAACCCATGGCTTCAACCAAAACCAGGACCCATCCACCAGGGGTCAACATCTATAGTCCGAGTCAGTAGAAGATTTGGGGCTTCGTCTTGAAACCAAGATCCCTCCACCCCAACTCTTTTATTATCTATACAAGCATAAAAAAGTAAATTGTTTTTGTTCAACCACAAACTACCGTCATAAACAACCACGAATATTCTAAAAACGTGGGTTCCAGCCTAATCATCTTATCCTTCATTGCCCACTGGAACATCGAACTCCACTGCCACCTTAGCATCTACCACTCCAGCCTCTGTAGCCACAGCCTCAGGAACTTTAAGTTGTGTAGGAATAGGCTCATGCAACACCACCATTCTATCCAAACTCCTTATCTTCTCCCGCCAAGCTTTAACATACAATTCATCCTAATTAAAATTGGGATCCTTAGCATGGAGGGCAATTTTAACCATGTCGTAAAGGACAGAAAGGATGGAAGACTTCATAAGCTCTTGCCTATACTCCTCCAACTCTTTTTCATGCTCCCTAGACATCTTGGCCTTCTCAGCCTTCAACTGCTTCAGCTCAGCTCCAATTTTGGATAGCTTCTCTTCATAATTTTTCTCTCTTGCAAGGGAAAGCCTCTTGTGATCCTCCAAAGCTATCTTGGCATCCTCAATATCAGTAGAAGCTTCATCAAGGCATTTGAGCATATACTTGTGGCCCTACGAAGAAATAAGGAAAACAGGTAAGTCTTCAATTTTATATTTTATCTTGAAAATATTAAATGATATCTTCAGGATGGCACTATACCTGGAGTGTGAACTAAGAAATTTTTAGCCAAAACATCATGGGCTGAAAGACCTTCAAAGGGGGAAGTACCCTGGCTGGAAGAAGCTCCAGTACTCTTCCTCTTCTTGGAGGATGCAGCCTTTGACCTGGAAGGTGGGCTGATCATCCTGGATTAGCATGGAGATGTAATCCTTGCAACCTTAGTGACATCTTGACTATCTATGTCATCTAAGTCAAAGAATGGTTTCTTGGCTGAAGGTGACACAAAAACAAAGTCAACAAGTGAAAATTAAATAAAACATACTCAGGATGTAACAGGTATTACTCACCAGACATCTCTGTGGCTTAGCTAGTAGTGTAGCTCTATTTTGCTTCAAAGGTTCTAGCTGAGACAGGTAAGTCTATAACAGCCTTGCATCTAATGATAGAATCAGTTAAAGGGGGAGCAAGTTTGGCAAATGAAGTACATGTCACATAAAATTTTTCAGAATGATAGTGATATCCTCAGGATATAACTACAAAATCTTTATAAACTTAAACACCCTAAAAAAATCTTTTCCACTTTTTAGTCAATACATAGGGATATCATCCCCAAAAGGAATGGAATCCCTCTTCGTAAAGAAGAACTTTTGTTTCCAAGACCAGTCAGACTTAATGACATTATACAGGAAAGGAAGATCTATATTTATAAGCTGAAGAACATAACGGTTGGAACCATGAGTTTTCAACTTATACAGGTAAGACAATTCACCAATCTAAAGATTGATGCCATGATTCTTGATGATCTTATTACAGACTATCAGGATCCTCTAGACCTCAGGCATAGTCTGGGCATAGACCATCCCAGTTACGTCAAGGAACTCTTTGATAAATGGGGGAAATGGATATCTTAAACCCAGGTGGAAAGGCAGGTACATGAAGCAGACCCATACAGAGGATGCAAAATCAGACTTTGCATTTTGGTCATATGGCCAGAACACAGCTGATTCAGGGAAAGCCCCTGAGTTATTCAAAGAAAGGATATCTTTGTCTATAAACGTACAGACTTTGTTTGCAGGATCTTGTAACAGGTTTTGTTGTATAAAGTCCTTATGGACTCCTATACATCCTGCAGCCCTTGTTGATTTTTTACCCATCCTGAGAATTCTTTGTATAAAAAGTTCAAAGATTGGTAAAAATAGAGAAAAGCAGAGAAGAAAGAAGAAATAACCTTTCTGATAATCTTGTTGTGATTATAAAGGAAGGATTGAAGTCTAGATATAGACAGTGAAAGGTGATAAGGTGTAACGGTCATCCCTAAATCATCGACCAAAATTTAGCCATTGATATCCTGTAAGATGTCTAATCATCCGCAGGAGATAAGCATCAGGATTAAAAATATTTTTACCGTTGGGATAACGGTCACATATTTTTGGGGACAATTGTTGTGGGTGAAAATCTTCAAGATGATTTTACCTCACATCCCTAATATTGCACCCTTAGGATGCTGAAGGAGTCGACTGACTTCAGGATGACACTGAATATTATCTTATGCACATTCTGAGGATAAACTAACTATCTTATTGTTATATGAATGCAGGATGATTTTACCTCATATTCACTGAATAACATCCTCAGGATGCTGAAGGACTTAACAGACTTCAGGATGCAACTATATTTCAGCATGTGCACATCCTGAGGATGGACTAACGAATTATCTTTATATGACATAATTGCAGGTACAACTAAGCTATAATATAGATTCATAACTCCTCTCCAACGTCTATATTATAACATTCGGTCAAAGAATTCAAGGATAATGATGTTATACTTGCAAGCCAAGTTCGAAGCCTAAAGAAATGGTCAAATGTGTAACCGACGAGCATTAATGAGAGGCGAGAAATAAGGAAGCGGTTAACCAACGTCTATATTGGTTAAACACGCTTCAAAGACAGCTGGAAACAGTTAAGAGACTCATTAATACAGGCGGATATCATGGGATCTTCATTATTTACTTGTAACTATATAAAGGGGGTGATTAAACGAGTCAAGGACACATCTTCTCACTTGATTGACACTTAGAACACCTGAGACTCTCTCTACACACACAACACTTATATTGTAACATTAGATACTCGTTCATCACCTATCCAAAGTTGTACATATTTTAACCTTATTAATATTAACAAACAAGGCAGGGGCTTGACTCCTCCCGAGGTTTTGTGCCGGCGATCATCTACTGATCAAGGGCTTTCCTCGTACATCGAGTGTTGTTCTCTTGTTGCATTACATTCACATTCATTGATCTTTGCCTATTTCACCATTCTGTCAAGCAGTTACATCCTCAGGATATAACTGTGTCTCCTGAACATTTTCTTTGCCATCCTGAACATAGTTGTCAAAAATTATTTCTTTGTTATCCTAACGTGCCATTTTCAGAATATAACTAAGTTTTTAACATATTTCACACATTTAGCACTCTACCTCACTTTACTAATTTGGAATACAAAATTATTTCTACTAGGTAATTTTAGACCAAAACAGAAAAAACAGATTCATTGATACGTGCATAATCCACACTAACATGCTACGTCACCCATGTTCTATCAAATTATACATTTGTTCCTTTTATTGCATTAAATTAGGAGTAGTTATGTGGCATAGTATTCACGTAAATTTGGTTGAGAATAAAGTGCACGCATGACATTAAAATAAGGAGTAGTGGAGTAGTGTCTAGTTAAGTCTTGAGTCTACCTATTTAATTTGATGTATTTTCATTTGGAGTTTAATGAAGAAAATTGTTGTAATGGAAAAGTCATTGTTGTGGATGAAAATCCTCAGGATGATTTTACCATGCATCCCTAATATACCATCCTCGGGATGCTGAAGAACTCTGTCGACTTCAGGATGTAACTGTAGTTCAGCATGTGCACATCCTGAGAATGAACTAACGAATTAGCTTTCTTATATGATTGCAGGTACAGCCAAGTTATGATATGGATTTTAATTATAAAGCAACGTCTATATTATAACTCTCAAGTGAAGAAATCAGTGATAGAAGTGTAACTCATGGTCTATGATTGAAGATGAAGTCAAACTTGTAACCGATCCACATTTAATCTCAGCGATAAACTAGGAAACAGCTGAATCATTGACTAGCCAAGAAGAAACAGTCAACCAACGACTACTTTTCTGTTAAAGACTCCCAACGTTCACCTGAAGAAGCTGTTACACAACATTGAAGACTTTAACTATATAGCGGATCTCACGGGATTCATTAGTGGTTCTCATGTATTATATATATGGGAGTATGGGACGAGTATAGGACACTTACCTACACCTTGCTTACATTATAGCTGCTCACTAAACACTTAGACACAAACACAATCATTGTAATCTTAGTACACTCGTCCACATACTCATCCAAACTTGTACTTTTTTACCAAATTAATATTAACAAACAAGGCAGGGGCCTAGTCTCCTACCGACGTTTTATGCCGGCGATCTACTATTGATCAAGGGCTTTCCTCGTATATCGAGTGTCATTCTTTGTGTTTTACTTACTTATTCGTTCATTACAAACAGTTCCATCCCAAGGATATAACTGTCCATCCCGAGGATATAACTGTCCATCCCGAAGCAAACCTAAGCCATCCCGAGCATAGTTGTCACTAATTTACTCTTTTTTGCATCCTGATTAACCCTTTTTAGACTATAACTGGTTTTAATAGCAAATTCACATTCTTAGCACACTACCTCACAATTTCTAATTTGGAATACAATATTATTTTTAATAGATAATTTTTGACCAAAACAATTTGGCGCCCACCGTGGGGCAAGTGGTGCTGTTTTAACAAAAAAAACTTTGTTAAAAACTTTTTTCATTTACTTCTTCTTTACAAAACTTGACAACTATGTCGTCTTCCCAGAAAAATGTTTCCTCATCCATGCCTTCATCCACTTCTACCAGAAATACTACTTTACCACCTCCGCCTGCATTCTCAAAGAGTGCTACATCTCAAATTCCACCTAGGCCAGCATTGGGGGCATCTGGATCTCCTCCTGTTCTAGTTTCGAATGATGAGATCCTATCTATGTTTTCAATGGTAAAGGATCAAATCCAGCAACAGCAGGAGACCAACAGAATGCTAATGAGAGAGATACAATCCCTCAAGACGTCTTCAAAGAGACCAAGTGAAGAAATGGGGACACCATTACAACCAAGGGTGTTAGATTTCAATTCTGGCATCTCTGGATGTGTTCATCAAGGAGATTTCATCCCCATGAACACCGGGTTCTCTGCTCCTGAAACAACTACTACACCCAGGATGGCAACTACCAGGGATGCAGGATATACACCTGTGCCATCCCAAGGATATAACAACAATGGTAACAATTTGAGTTCTAGTACTTTTGCTGCTAATGATGTTGCTTCTTTGCAGGATACAGGAATAAGCCCTCAACTAGCAAGGGAGCTTCAGAAAATCAAAGAAATGGTATCGAGTGTGCCTGGGATAGTGCAACCTATCCCTGAGGTATCCCCAGCATGCCATAGGGTGTCAAGATTTGCACCCCCAATATCTGATTCAGAGATCCCAAAACGGTTTCAAACTCCAAGCATGAAGCTCTACGATGGATCAACAGATCCTGAGGAGCATGTGGCTCAATATAGGGAAAGGATGGAAATAAATCCAATCCCTACCAATCTGAAAGAAGCATGCTTATGCAAGGGATTTGGTTCAACTCTCACTGGTCCAGCCCTAAAATGGCTCCTAAGTGTTCCTCCCTATTCTATTACTTCTTTTGCACATTTAATTAACATGTTTAATAATCAGTTTTCTTGTAGTCGAACGTTCGAACGTTTGACAAGTGATCTATACAGTGTAACTCAACCACGTGGGGAATCACTAAGACAATTCATTACTAGGTTTGGAAAGGAAGCACTTGACATCCCGAACCTGGATGTCACAACAGCGGTTCAGGCTTTCAAGATGGGACTGTAGAAAGATTCACCATTCTACCAAGAGTTGGTGATGAATCCATGCAGGAACCTAAATGAAGTCAGGAACAAAGCCTTAAGATTCACCCGACTTGAGGATGATAAGAAGATACAAGAGAGGATAGAATCATCCTCAAAATATAACCATCCCAATCAAAAATCCACTCCCACATACGAACCATACAAGCATAAACCATATGCTAGGCCTGATAATAAGAAGGTCAATGTGGTAGAGGATGACGATGAGGATGACTGCCCTAAATTGTCAGACTATTGTTTTTCTGTGGATGTAACAGGTTTGATGTAGGCCATGAAGGATCTAGGGGACAAAGCAAGATGGCCAAGGAAGGACAACAAGGCAGGATTGAAAGACAAATCCAAATGGTGTGCCTTTCACGAAGACTTTGGCCATATCACTGAAGATTGCATTGCACTAAGAAAGGAGATAGCATATCTCTTAAGCAAGGGTCACCTCAAGGATCTCCTGGGCAAAAAGAAATCAAGAGCTCAGGATGGTACAAACATCCCGGAAAGAGCAGCATCCCCACCTAAGGATGCTGGCATTATCAACTTCATTTCAGGAGGGTCAGACATTTTGTGGAACCTCATACTCAGCTGCTAAAAGACATGCGAGGGAAACAAAGTCTGAAAAAGGAGAAAGACCAACGAAGACGACCATCCTGACAACTTCAAACGTGATCAGTTTTGAGGAAGAAGACAGAGAAAACATCATTGATCCTCATCATGACGGTTTGGTTATTACTTTATATATTGCTAACCACTTTGTTCGCAAGATTCTTGTAGATGGGGGAAGTTCAGTAAACATCATCCAGCTTGAGGCCCTCAAGAGAATGAACATCCCGGAATCGGAGATAGTTTCCAGGTCATCAGTTTTGGTGGGCTTCAGTGGAGAAACCAAGAGCACAGTGGATGACATCAAGCTACCAGTATATATGTAGAAGGGGTGAACTCTATCCAGAGATTCTGTGTGATAGATTCCCTATCCCGCTACAATGTCATCCTGGGGAGACCCTGGATACATGATATGAAGTCAGTGCCTTCAACATATCATCAAAATGTGAAACTACCCACACCTTGGGGAGTTGTGAAGGTCAACAGCGATCAACAGGAAGCTAAGGATTGCTACACGACATCAATGAAGGCCTCATCCCATCAAGCATAGCAATTACAGCAGGATGCACAGTGCCATCCTCAGGATGTTAAAGCACATCCTGATCAGGATGTAAAAGCCATCTGCCTTGACGACAACAACAAGGATATCACTGTGCAAATCGGTAAGAATATCCCACATGATATTGAACAATCACTAATATCTTTTCTTAAATGTAGGATGTCTACTTTTGCTTGGAAACATGAAGATATGACCGGCATATCAAAGGATGTCATTACTCACAAACTTGGGATTGATCAGAGTTTCAAGTCCATTCCACAAAAAAGAAGGAAGTTTGTTCCAGAAAGAAATATCATCATCCAAGAAGAAGTAGACAGGCTGCTGAAGTCTAAAATGATAAGGGAAGTAAAATTCCCAAGATGGCTGGCGAATTTTGTGGTAGTCCAATGTTGTGGTAGTCCAAAAGAAAAATGGGAAATGGAGAGTGTGTGTGGACTATACAGACCTTAACAAGGCCTGTCCTAAAGATCCATTCCCACTACCACACATAGATTCAATGGTGGATGCTACAGCATGCCACGAGATGCTGACATTCATGGATGCATCCTCAGAATTCCAACAGATACAAATGGAACCGGATGATCAGGAGGAGACAGTATTCATGACACCATCAGGTATATATTGTTATATAGCCATGCCATTTGGATTAAATAAATGCAGCTGCCACTTATCAGAGGCTAGTGAACATGATGTTCAAAGAAAAGATTAGGGGACACGATGGAGGTCTACATTGATAACATGGTAGTAAAATCCAAGAAAGCAGAAGATCATCGTCGGGATCTCAAAGAAGCTTTTGACATCCTGGATGCTTACAACATGAAGTTAAACCCAGCAAAGTGCCATTTTGGAGTTGGAGCTGGGAAGTTTCTTGGATATTTGGTAACAAAAAGAGGGATAGAAGCCAGCCCTGAACAAATAAAGGCCATCCTTGATCTCAAATCCCCAAGAAATATTAAGGATGTGAAAAGGCTGACGGGCAGGATAGCAGCCCTGAATAGATTCATCTCGAAATCCTCAGAGAAATGTAAAGAGTTCTATGACATCCTGAAGAAGAATAACAAATTCGACTGGGGACAGAGGCATGAAGAAGCATTAAAGAAGCTCAAAGATTATCTTGCCGCAGCTCCATTGTTGATGAAACCTGAGGATGGAGAACCTCTCAAGCTATATCTTGCAGTTTCTGGGAATGCAATAAGTGCTGTATTGGTAAAGGACTTCGAAGGGCAACAACATCCTGTCTATTATGTAAGTAAAACCCTCCTAGATGCTGAAACCAGGTATTCACATATCGAAAAACTTATTTTAGCTTTAATAATGGCTTCTACTAAGTTAAGGCATTATTTTGAAACACATAAAATATATGTTCAAACTAACTATTCCATTAAAAATGTATTAAGAAAACCTGAAATGTCTGGAAGAATGGCAAAATAGTCGGTTAAATTAAGTGCCTTTGACTTAGAATATGAGCCTAGAAATGCAATCAAGTCACAGGCTCTAGCAGACTTTGTGGCTGATTTCAGTAGTGACATCCTTAGTGAAGTAGAGTCTAAAGTTCAACAACTAAATGATAATTTAGAAAAATGGACTCTATACACTGATGGTGCTTCGAATGCAAGAGGCACAGGTCTGGGAATACTACTAAAATCGCCACAAGGGGACAAGATACCCCATGCCATTAGATGTGCATTTCAAACAACCAATAATGAAGCTGGGTATGAAGCTCTCATTGTTGGTTTACAACTTGCTAGAGATTTACATATTGTTAATATTGAAGTCTTTGTTGATTCATTGTTGATTACTAACCATTTCAATGGATCATATGCAGTAAAAGGACAAAAGTTTGCCATTTATCTTGAAATTGTTCAAAGTTTAGCTACTTGTTTTGTAGAATTTTCACTAGCACAGTTACCTAGGGAAGAAAATGCTGAAGCTGACGCCTTAGCAAACCTGGGATCCTCCTTTAATTTACCTGAAGGATCCAAGATTCCCATCATTCACATCTTGAAACCGGCGATTGAAGGGTGGCATCTTGAGGATGGCCAGGTACATCCTGAGGATAAAACGAACCATCCTGAAGATATTACTGTTTTAGCCACTCAGAAACAAGACGATTCATCATGGATGACTCCCATAATCAAATACTTACAAGAAGATGTCATTCCTGATGAGGAAAGTCCAAAATCTTTCAGGATAAAGGTATCTAAATTTACAATTATAGACAATATTTTGTATAGAAAGTCTCTTGCAGGTCCATATTTGAGATGTCTCGACAAGGATGAAGCAAACGAAGTACTCAAAGACATCCACGAAGGAGATTGTGGAAATCATACAGGAGGAAGATCTCTCTACTCGAAGACGTTGAGGATGGGATACTATTGGCCTACTATGAAGAAGGATGCCATGCTGTATTCCCAAAAGTGTGATGCATGCCAAAGACATAACAACATACTTCATGCTAGTAATGACAGATTACTTCTCGAAATGGATTGAAGCTGAAGCATTTGTGCAAGTTAGAGATAAAGAGGTGGTCTCATTCATCAAAAGAAACATCCTGGCACGATTTGGAGTATCATCTGAAATCATTTGTGACAATGGTTCTCAATTCATTAGCAAAAGAACAACTTACTTTTGTGAGAGTTGGGGGATCAAGATGGTAACTTCAACACCAGTCCATCCTCAAGCTAATGAACAAGCGGAATCCTCAAACAAAATCATCGTCAACAACTTGAAGAAGAAGCTTGGGGAAAAAAAGGAAAATGGGCAGAAGAACTTCCATTTGCACTTTGGGCTGATAACACCCCAACCGATGGCGGAAACATCGGGATGTCACGTATTGATGATTGTTCAGTAGCTCATGGTAATTAATAAATTTCAATAATTGATTTAAATACATTACATACAATTGTTCTAATAGAATTTGTACATCAAAATGAAAAATTCTAGATACACATCTTCAAGCATTAACTCTAATCTTCAAGCAAGCTATAACCTGAAACATGTTAAGTTTGAAAATATTTTGGGTCAACAAAAGTTGGTAAGAATTACATAGGTTTGAATATTGAATAAAAACTTGTACAATTCGAGTGTCATGGCTAGTCTAGTCCATATGTGAAAACAAACTATCAGGTAAATCGAGTGCATAATCAACCCTTGAGACTAGAATACTGTGGTCCATCCCATACGCATATGGTTCACTCGATTATGTTATGTGTTCGATAACAATCACCCACGCTACCTATGTAGGAGGTACACGTATCCGGGTGGGATTGTCAGTCCAATAGATCTATCATTGTATACCGTCGGCTGATCAATGTTTATGATTATGCTAGAATAATGTGCTTACCCTAGTAATGTTTAAGACATAATGCAACATAGAATAACACATAGACACTTATGATTGAATTGTAAATTGAATGTTGTAACATGTTTCACCCCCAAATAGTGAATGGAAAAAGGGGCTATGTAAACTCACATGAAATTCACTGTGTATGCACTAACAAGTAGCAACAAGTCTGAACTTGGATTAATTGAACTCTTGTATCCTATTACAAATAAACGATGCCTTAAATTCTAATGCAAATAAACTTATTTCATTTCTTGGTTTTAAAGATAGTTTATTCAACTACCTAGACTCGTATTGACTAATACGTGTCTTAACGTGTGTATAACTTAACGAACCGATGGTAACTTGGTTTGGTTTATTGAAAATAGGTGTACGTGTAATGTTATCAAAAATATATACTTTAATATATTATTTTCAGGGACACGTCTTGAAGTAATTGTTAAAGACACATTTTGTATTAAGAAAATAATATTTGTAGAACTTGACTCGGATGTTAACTTGTTTCGTAGGTTGGATAGTGTATGTATTAGGTTTATATATATAAGTATATATATTTCTAGCGTGATAAAGCAAGGCTTGCTAATAGAATTTACTTGTAATCCGTAGCTTTAGTTGCACAAAATAATAGATTTGACCACCGATATGTTGCTTATCTTTTATAAAAATTTGGGCAGAGTTTCCTCTGTTTTTGTAAGAAACCAGACAACGCAAGTCGTCTATTTTATCCCACAACATCAATTGTCCAAACTAAACAACACGTAATTTGACTAAGCTTTTAGACACGACAATTGATTACTTGTTAAAACTATAATGTAACAAAAATAATATGCTTGACAAGTAATGCTTATGTATACCTCAATCTTTGATCGTTCTAGTAACAATATATACATACTAACATATTTAGTCATCATTTAGTGACGAAATAATAAATCGACTATTGTTGGACTTGAATAACCGACTAGATAATGTGTTTGTATATGTAAAAAAAAGATTTGTGAATGTGTATGCTCATAAACATAATATAGATTAACCATCCCTTTTTCAAATGTCTCATTACTATTTTAAGCGTTTATTACAATTCAGTTCGTTACAAGCGTATGCGTCGTTAATGTTTTATATTTAGAATACAATTATATTTATATTAGTAAATACAATGTAGCGCGAAAGAACGAAACAAGATAAGGCGCGCGTTATACCTTCCCAAAGATAGACTCGCGAACCGACATGTACACGCCTCGAACCGAGTTGACTGATCTGACCCGGCTCGACCGTTGGCTAGAGTTGACCAGACCTTGACCAGTTTGACTTTAACTACAGTTGACCAGGTCCGGGTTTGACTGTTTATGACCGGGTTCGACCAGAACCACACTGACTAGATCTAACCCGAACAAGATTTGAGTCCCACCAAACATCAGTTCCAAATGATTTCTGGCCACCACGATCTACTCGACGTGGTTAACTCGAGAAGCAAACCAAGCCGCCAAGGCGAACCACTAATCAAAAGGAAACCACGACTATGCTAACCGGACCTCGAACGAGCACCACCCCGAACCGAACAATCAAACGGACTTAATATTGATGTGTACAACCAAACGAAACGCAAAAAATTCTGCATCATCACCGCCAAGCATCACCACTGCCATGGCTACACCTTCTGCACCGGAACAAAGGACCTAACTGGAACCTAACCATTCCCGGTCGTTGTTAGTGTAGCCAAACGTGAACCTGAACTCGACGACAAGAAGCTTCACTGTTGCTGAATGTTACCGGCGGCGGCGGCGGCTTGTAAGCCACCCCTGGTCGGCCGGCTATTCTAGATAAGGAGGGAGGAGGTACTAAGATGAGAGGGCAGGGAGTGTATGGCGTCTGTGGATGTTCGGGTGGTGGGGATTGTTGGCGGCGGCTGGTGGTTTAGCGGCGGCGATGGGATGGTGGTCTGGTGTGTGCGTGTGTGTGGTAAGAGATGAAGAAAAATGGGAGGAACTTTTGTTGTGTTGTGTTATGTGTAGGGAAAGAAGAAGAGGTTTAAATGGTGGTGGCTAGGGTTGTGGATGTTTGAATGAGGAAGGAGATGAAGAATGAGAGGTTATATAGTTAGGGTTTGGTAGGTGTTAGGTGGTCGGGTACTGCGCATAGGAACTTATCACCGACTCGGGTCTCGTTCATGAATTAAACTCGCTTAAATGCTTAGACAACTATTTCACGAGTTATACTTGTTTTGATCATATTAAACGAGTATTTGACTGTATATTAAAATGTTTATATTTGTACGTTATATCGAAAAGCGTCGACTAAATGTCAGTTATCTAGTGTATTTTGTTTACAAACATTTTATTATTAGTTTCAAAAGTTTAAAATAACGAAATTATTGTTTTAATTTATTTAGCGAATACGAATGTATTTCTAGTTAACGATATATCGTTGTCAATGAATATATATAAATATATATATATATATATATATATATATATAGTTTTATGAATATATCATTTTAAATAACTTTTTAGGAAATAGCCGGGCGTTACATGACTGTCAACAATGGAAGGAGAGATTCTACCAAGAGCTTGGAATGCTATACTCTTGAAATACTACCATGCCTAGGGATGCATGTGAGAAACCATGATCCGAATCAAAGGTGGGATGAAGGTGAAGGCTGATAGAGATGAATCATCTCCATATGTAAGTGCTTGTCCTTAATTTATTCCGATCGATTATATTTTCACTAAACATGGTCTAGAAATAGTCCATCCTGAGAATTTTGCAGTACCATCCTGGAGATGGAATGCTTAGAAGACTAGGGGGCTGGCCACCCTCTCCTCCGTTAAGGTGTCTAACACCTTCCTAAGGTTTAAAGGTTTTCACCTTTCACATTGGGTTAGCAACCCTCGCCTGGAGTGCACGATGCCCATGTATATTCTCGGGATGGTGGGACCAGTCCATGTAAAAGTGGCTGACAATTTCATTATCTTTGAGATATACGATGGAGCTCTTAAGGTTTAGACATTTTTCAATGTCTCTAATGGTTAGACGTTTTTCAACGTCTCTTTGGTCTAGTCACCAGGGCCTTGTCGCCAGTTGTTCCTAAGGGCCTTGTCGCCAGTTGATACATAATGGTTTTATCACCAAAATATAACAAAAGGGTTTTTGATCCGAGTTAAACCAAAGGCCTAAGTCTCCAGTATAACAAAATCTTCCTTTGCAGGATATTATCAAAATATAAGTCTTTCTTATGAAAGATTATAAGGTCTATTCTGAAGATATCACACTAGGGACATCCTCAGAATGCAAGACCATCCCAAGGATGGAAAAGAAACCAGATGCATCCTCAAGATGCAACACTATCCCAAAGATGAAGAAGAAACTGGGGACATCCTTAAGATAATGAAGACCATCCTGATGATGAGAAGGACTATAGCTATATCAGAAGAATTATTCAACACAAAAAGGTATTATTTCAGAATATTTCTTTACAACCTAAATGTTTGTTAATGTATGCAGAATATTAAAGGAAAAGAACACGGGAACAATAGCGTCAAAAGATTGTTACAATATATTATTATGCATCATAAGTCAAAATTTGATTTCAACCCCTGGCTTCATCCAAAACCAGGACCCATCCACCAGGGGTCAACATCTATGGTCCAAGGTCAACAGAAAAGATTTGGGGCTTCGTCTTGAAACCAATATCCCTCCACCCCAAACCTTATAATATCCTAAGTTGTTACATATTAATAATTGTCTGAAATTGTTCTACCAAACACAACCACAAAGATCAAATAAAAAGCGGGCTCCAGCCTAGTCAACACATCCTCCATCGCCCACTGGAAGGTCCTTCACCTCCTCAGCAACCTTGGCCTCCGCTGCCTTCACCTCTGCATCCTCAGGATCCTTAGCCACACCCTCAGGATGAGCAACAGAAACAGGCTCATAAACCACTTCTTTGCCACCTAGGCTCCTAATTTTTTCCTTCCAAGCATCAACATCCCAGGAGTTCTGATTGAATCCTGGATCTTTAGCCTGGAGAGCCATCTTCACTATGGCCTGGAATACGGCAACAGAAGCAGATTTGATAAGCCTGTTCCTGTGATCCTCTGCCTCCTTCTGATAAACCAACAAGGCTTTAGCATGCTCAGCTTTCACTCTCTTCAGCTCAGTCTCAGTCTCTGCCAGTTTAGCCTCGAGAAATTTGCCCTTCTGCTCAGAAATATTATGAACATCTTCAAGCTTGGTTTGGGCCTCGTGAAGCTCTTGAGCAACTGCATCCAAAGACTTTGAAAGATACTCATGGCCCTGACAAGAAAAAGGAGAAGGTAAGTACTCTTAACCATTGTTCACTAACATAAACAATGTTATCCTCAGGATGGGACCATACCTGGAGAGTGAATTCAGAGATCTTGTTGAGAATCTCATTACAGTCCAAACCCTCAAAAGGGGTGATCTCCTGAGCAACAGCAGCAGCAGTACTCCCCTTCCTCTTCTTTGAAGCAGCAGCAACAGCCCTAGTCTTACGGGGTTGGAAAGAGGAGTAACAATCTTGGAGCCGGAAGGAGTGGGAGAGGATACTTTGGTAGCCATGTCATCAATATCATCTAGGTCAAAAGAAGCAGGTTTCTTGGCTGAGGCTAAGAAAATAGCAGGGTTAACAAATAAATAAAAAGATAAGACATCCTCAGGATGTAACATAACATACTTACCAGACATCTTGGAAGTCTGACTGCTGGTATCACTTTCTTCCACTAAGAATGTCCTTACTAACTCAGGTAACGTGTAAACAGCTTAACGAAGAAAAACGTCGTTCAAGAATATCTCAGGATGTTAGCATCTTCGGGATATAACTAAATTTTTTTTTTACAAAAACATAAAAAATAATTTTACCACTTTTTAACCAATAAAGAGGAATCTGATCCCCAAAAGGAATAGAACTCCTCTTAACAAAAAAGAAATTTGTTTTCCAATCTTTCTCAGATTTGACCACATTAAACAGAAAGGGTGGTTCCTTTTCTATAACTTGAAAGACATAACGGTGAGAACCGTGTGTCCTCAATTTATAAATATGAGCCAGGTCACCCACTTCAAGATGGACACCATGATCCTCAACAAGCCGACTGCAAACCATCGGAATCTTCCAGAGTTCAAGCATGGCTTGGGAATAAGCCATCCCAGTAATATCAAAGAAATCTTTGATAAACTTGGGAAAAGGATACCTCAACCCTAGAGAGAATGGTAAGTACAGGAAGCAGATCCATGTAGGGCGAAACTCAGCAGAGCTTGGGAAGACTCTTGAGCTTTTTAAGGCTCGAATCTCCTTGTCATCAAAAGAACAGATCTCCTGTTCAGGATGACTCAAGAGGTTTTGGGGAATGAAGTCACTGGAAGCGTCTACACTCCCCGAAGCCCTTTTGGATCTCTTTGCCATCTTCAGAATATTACTAATATTTTTTACAGGAATAAAGAAGAAAGTGGAAGAAAGATGAGAGAAAATTACCTTCTCAAAAATCAAATGAGATTATAAAGGAGTAAATCAAGCCCTAGATATAGAGGATAGAGGCTGACATTTTGTAACGGTCATCAAATAATTACCGCCTAAAAGATAGTCGTTGTCATCCTGACAAGACATCCCATCAGTCATTAAGTGAAGATATTAAAATTAAAAAATATTTTTACCTAGATATTTACGGTAACATATTTTTGGGGACAATTGTTGTGGGTGAAAATCCTCAGGATGATTTTACCATGCATCCCTAATATACCATCCTCGGGATGCTGAAGAACTCTGCCGACTTCAGGATGTAACTATAGTTCAGCATGTGCACATCCTGAGAATGAACTAACGAATTAGCTTTCTTATATGATAGTTTATTCAACCACCTAGACTCGTATTGACTAATACGTGTCTTAACGTGTGTATAACTTAACGAACCGATGGTAACTTGGTTTGGTTTATTGAAAATAGGTGTACGTGTAATGTTATCAAAAATATATACTTTAATATATTATTTTCAGGGACACGTCTTGAAGTAATTGTTAAAGACACATTTTGTATTAAGAAAATAATATTTGTATAACTTGACTCGGATGTTAACTTGTTTCGTAGGTTGGATAGTGTATGTATTAGGTTTATATATATAAGTATATATATTTCTAGCGTGATAATGTAAGGTTTGCTAATAGAATTTACTTGTAATCCGTAGCTTTAGTTGCACAAAATAATAGATTTGACCACCGATATGTTCCTTATCTTTTATAAAAATTTGGGCAAAGTTTCCTCTGTTTTTGTAAGAAACCAGACAACGCAAGTCATCTATTTTATCCCACAACATCAATTGTCCAAACCAAACAACACGTAATTTGACTAAGCTTTTAGACATGACAATTGATTAACTTGTTAAAACTATAATGTAACAAAAATAATATGCTTGACAAGTAATGCTTATGTATACCTCAACCTTTGATCGTTCTAGTAACAATATATACATACTAACATATTTAGTCATCATTTAGTGACGAAATAATAAATCGACTATTGTTGGACTTGAATAACCGACTAGATAATGTGTTTGTATATGTAAAAAAAAGATTTGTGAATGCGTATGCTCATAAACATAATATAGATTAACCATCCCTTTTTCAAATGTCTCATTACTATTTTAAGCGTTTATTACAATTCGGTTCGTTACAAGCGTATGCGTCGTTAATGTTTTATATTTAGAATACAATTATATTTATATTAGTAAATACAATGTAGCGCGAAAGAACGAAACAAGATAAGGCGCGCGTTATACCTTCCCAAAGATAGACTCGCGAACCGACACGTACATGCCTCGAACCGAGTTGACTGATCTGACCCGGCTCGACCGTTGACTGGAGTTGACCAGACCTAGACATGTTTGACTTTAACTACAGTTGACCAGGTCCGGGTTTGACTGTTTATGACCGGGTTCGACCAGATTGACCAGAACCACACTGACTAGATCTAACCCGAACAAGATTTGAGTCCCACCAAACATCAGTTCCAAATGATTTCTGGCCACCACGATCTACTCGACGTGGTTAACCCGAGAAGCAAACCAAGCCGCAAAGACGAACCACTAATCAAAAGGAAACCACGACTATGCTAACCGGACCTCGAACGAGCACCACCCCGAACCGAACAATCAAACGGACTTAATATTGATGTGTACAACCAAACGAAACGCAACAAATTCTGCATCATCACCGCCAAGCATCACCACTGCCATGGCTACACCTTCTGAACCGAACAAAGGACCTAACTGGAACCTAACCATTCCCGGTCGTTGTTAGTGTAGCCAAACGTGAACCTGAACTCGACGACAGGAAGCTTCACTGTTGCTGACTGTTACCGGCGGCGGTGGCTTGTAAGCCACCCTGGTCGGCCGGCTATTCTAGATAAGGAGGGAGGAGGTACTAAGATGAGAGGGCAGGGAGTGTATGGCGTCTGTGGGTGTTCGGGTGGTGGGGATTGTTGTCGGCGGCTGGTGGTTTAGCGGCGGCGATGGGATGGTGGTCTGGTGTGTGCGTGTGTGTGTGTGTGGTAAGAGATGAAGAAAAATGGGAGGAACTTTTGTTGTGTTGTGTTATGTGTAGGGAAAGAAGAAGAGGTTTAGATGGTGGTGGCTAGGGTTGTGGATGTTTGAATGAGGAAGGAGATGAAGAATGAGAGGTTATATAGTTAGGGTTTGGTAGGTGGGTTAGGTGGTCGGGTACTGCGCATAGGAACTTATCACCGACTCGGGTCTCGTTCATGAGTTAAACTCGCTTAAATGCTTAGACAACTATTTCACGAGTTATACTTGTTTTGATCATATTAAACGAGTATTTGACTGTATATTAAAATGTTTATATTTGTACGTTAGATCGAAAAGCGTCGACTAAATGTCAGTTATCTAGTGTATTTTGTTTACAAACATTTTATTATTAGTTTCAAAAGTTTAAAATAACGAAATTATTGTTTTAATTTATTTAGTGAATACGAATGTATTTCTAGTTAACGATATATCGTTGTCAATGAATATATATAAATATATATATATATATATAGTTTTATGAATATATCATTTTAAATAACTTTTTAGGAAATAGCCGGGCGTTACAGTCTCCCCCCTACTTTAGGAAATGTCGTCCTCGAACTTTATTTAGAAATGACTGTTAAGTACGGTTGCGAACTCATGGAATGGTAGACTGTAGGGGTTATAGCGTGTGTTGTTGAGTTTTGTTGAGTAATAAGCTTTTGTGTAATATGGATAATGTTTTAGATGTTTTAATTATCATTTGAATGATTATGCTTAGACTTAGGGGAAGGTTTATTGTAATTTGGTCAGCTTGACTAGGGTTGGTCATTGGTCCGACTCTCAGTCACATCTTCGATACACCCTTAGTGTTTATGTATAGGATGTACCGCAGCTAACCCTACCATACCTTTGGTATTTCGAATTTGTACCGAGTATCTACCCACAATCCTAGTAGAATTTCACACCACCTAAACGTACCTGTAAATTCATGATTACGTTCTGGACCGCAATCACCAATTTACCTTACATTAGGGTTTTGTGTCCTTCTATGACTCTAAACACACATGTAGAACAGTGTAAAATAATCTTGTGATTGAATCTTTGTATCAATGAGTCTAATAAATCTCTGTATCAAATTACGTGTACAATGTATCAAAAAAATGAGTCCAACTGTTGAGCAGGAAAAAGACCTGTACCAGTTAGTGAGTAGGAACCTCTACTGATTGTTGAGCAGGTGCGATGGCCTCTACCAGTCATTGAGCAGGTTATTAGAACCTCTACCGACTGTTGAGCAGGCATGATGACCTCTACCAATCGTTGAGCAGGTTATTAGGTACTCTACTAACTGTTGAGCAAGTACCTCATCCTCTACCAGTTGTTTGATTAAGTATAACAATTGTTATAAGTTGCAAATTGATAATACATACATGTAAGCAAGTTTATAAATGCATCAAGTATCAAGTATAGCATGCGAGTTGTAATAGAGTTGCCCTAGACAAGGTTAATGACTCTAGGTGTGTTTATGGCAAATAGTTTATATTCCATGCCTTCAAGTATCATGATTAATCAAATGTTCAAGTAGATAATCAAATTCTCATGTATAACTAAGAATCAAGTTTTCAATAGTCTGGTTATCATAGGGATTAAGTTCATGTTCAAGTAAGTAAAGGATATGAATTTAGTTCTTAAGAGGATGATGAAGGACTCAAAGTATCATGAAAGATAGTTAACGGGTTTATTTTATAAATTTTCAAAGAGGCACAAGTAGTAAGGAGATTATTTAGCGGCATGAATCGTGGGGTTTGAATCAAATATTAAAATCAAGCGTATGAGAAGACAACGGATCTTCACAGAATAAAGCATGATTGTGGCAAATGCAATAATCGTTATAGTTCAAACTAGTTGGAAGCAAGTAGCAATCAATGAGAATTCGGAGGATTAAATTTTTCCGTGATTAGAAAGATTTTATTTTCAAAATTGGTTTTGGGAAAAAGTAAGTGTGGTTAGATTTTTTTTTTTTTTGAATAAATAGTACAAACTAAATGGATTTAGGTCGGAATATCGGAGATTTTAAACACGATGTCAGGTTTCAAAAATCAAGAATTTGTTGAGGTATTTTGTATAATAGACTTTGACTAATCCATAAAACTTTTCATCGAAAATCATTTGTTACACCAATAAATTGTTACACAAACATTTGAAATTTAGAAAATAGTTTTTGTGAGAATAAAAGACTCTTTGACAAAAATATCTATTTGCTATAGTTTGTGAAATCCCCAGGTGATGAAAGTTTGACAAAATTTAGTAATCTTTAGTGTTGGTGCTAGAGCATCTCCTACACACAAGTTATGAGATATAGTTTGAACAAGGATTTTAAAATCTTGAATGTGATGAAATTTAATGGTTGAGGGTACGTAAAAAAAATATAGGGGGACGTTTAAAATAAAATTGGCTAGAAACATCAAAGATAATAGATTTTAGAAAAATATATGTAACATTTTTGTAAAGAGGAACATATTATTTGGGTTAGACGTTGAAAATAATTAAACGTACAAGTAATATTATAAGTTTGAAAATGAAGTGTGGTTGTGAGATTCTCAAATGATTCATGAAATTTAGGCTAACATGGGAATTATATAAGAAAGAAAATATATTTGAATTGCAAAAATTTTGAGATTCAAATCTTAGAATTTAAATGAGAGTGAGGGGGTATAAATGAAAATGAAACACAAAGACAGTATTCGTTTATCCACGTATAAACGAAAACGTTGACTTATCAAGACAAATCAGATCTAAGCTCAAGGAATTTGCCCTAATAATCTAGGAGTACATTAGGATTGCAGCAAGTGAGAAAGAGTAGACAAGACCAAGCTAGGGTAAGAATAAGGAGGAGGATACGGATAGAGATAAGGATAAGGTATAGCTGTGAGTAATTGAAGCAAGTACTGGTTAAAGTCCTAAGGTTATAGATTAGATTATTTTTCTAATAACCTAATTCCCTATAACCAAGGCTCTGATACCAATCTGTAACACCCCAACCGATGGCGGAAACATCGGGATGTCACGTATTGATGATTGTTCAGTAGCTCATGGTAATTAATAAATTTCAATAATTGATTTAAATACATTACATACAATTGTTCTAATAGAATTTGTACATCAAAATGAAAAATTCTAGATACACATCTTCAAGCATTAGCTCTAATCTTCAAGCAAGCTATAACCTGAAACATGTTAAGTTTGAAAATATTTTGGGTCAACAAAAGTTGGTGAGAATTACATAGGTTTGAATATTGAATAAAAACTTGTACAATTCGAGTGTCATGGCTAGTCTAGTTCATATGTGAAAACAAACTATCAGGTAAATCGAGTGCATAATCAACCCTTGAGACTAGAATATTGTGGTCCATCCCATACGCATATGGTTCACTCGATTATGTTATGTGTTCGATAACAATCACCCACGCTACCTATGTAGGAGGTACACGTATCCGGGTGGGATTGTCAGTCCAATAGATCTATCATTGTATATCGTCGGCTGATCAATGTTAATGATTATGCTAGAATAATGTGCTTACCCTAGTAATGTTTAAGACATAATGCAACATAGAATAACACATAGACACTTATGATTGAATTGTAAATTGAATTTTGTAACATGTTTCACCCCCAAATAGTGAATGGAAAAAGGGGCTATGTAAACTCACCTGAAATTCACTGTGTATGCACTAACAAGTAGCAACAAGTCTGAACTTGGATTAATTGAACTCTTGTATCCTATTACAAATAAACGATGCCTTAAATTCTAATGCAAATAAACTTATTTCATTTCTTGGTTTTAAAGATAGTTTATTCAACTACCTAGACTCGTATTGACTAATACGTGTCTTAACATGTGCATAACTTAACGAACCGATGGTAACTTGGTTTGGTTTATTGAAAATAGGTGTACGTGTAATGTTATAAAAAATATATACTTTAATATATTATTTTCAGGGACGCGTCTTGAAGTAATTGTTAAAGACACATTTTGTATTAAGAAAATAATATTTGTATAACTTGACACGGATGTTAACTTGTTTCGTAGGTTGGATAGTGTATGTATTAGGTTTATATATATAAGTATATATATTTCTAGCGTGATAAAGCAAGGTTTGCTAATAGAATTTACTTGTAATCCGTAGCTTTAGTTGCACAAAATAATAGATTTGACCACCGATATGTTGCTTATCTTTTATAAAAATTTGGGCAGAGTTTCCTATGTTTTTGTAAGAAACCAGACAACGCAAGTCGTCTATTTTATCCCACAACATCAATTGTCCAAACTAAACAACACGTAATTTGACTAAGCTTTTAGACACGACAATTGATTAACTTGTTAAAACTATAATGTAGCAAAAATAATATGCTTGACAAGTAATGCTTATGTATACCTCAACCTTTGATCGTTCTAGTAACAATATATACATACTAACATATTTAGTCATCATTTAGTGACGAAATAATAAATCGACTATTGTTGGACTTGAATAACCGACTAGATAATGTGTTTGTATATGTAAAAAAAAGATTTGTGAATGCGTATGCTCATAAACATAATATAGATTAACCATCCCTTTTTCAAATGTCTCATTACTATTTTAAGCGTTTATTACAATTCGGTTCGTTACAAGCGTATGCGTCGTTAATGTTTTATATTTAGAATACAATTATATTTATATTAGTAAATACAATGTAGCGCGAAAGAACGAAACAAGATAAGGCGCGCGTTATACCTTCCCAAAGATAGACTCGCGAACCGACACGTACATGCCTCGAACCGAGTTGACTGATCTGACCCGGCTCGACCGTTGACTGGAGTTGACCAGACCTAGACATGTTTGACTTTAACTACAGTTGACCAGGTCCGGGTTTGACTGTTTATGACCGGGTTCGACCAGATTGACCAGAACCACACTGACTAGATCTAACCCGAACAAGATTTGAGTCCCACCAAACATCAGTTCCAAATGATTTCTGGCCACCACGATCTACTCGACGTGGTTAACCCGAGAAGAAAACCAAGCCGCTAAGACGAACCACTAATCAAAAGGAAACCACGACTATGCTAACCGGACCTCGAACGAGCACCACCCCGAACCGAACAATCAAACGGACTTAATATTGATGTGTACAACCAAACGAAACCCAACAAATTCTGCATCATCACCGCCAAGCATCACCACTGCCATGGCTACACCTTCTGAACCGGAACAAAGGACCTAACTGGAACCTAACCATTCCCGGTCGTTGTTAGTGTAGCCAAACGTGAACCTGAACTCGACGACAAGAAGCTTCACTATTGCTGACTGTTACCAGCGGCGGCGGCTTGTAAGCCACCCTTGGTCGGCCGGCTATTCTAGATAAGGAGGGAGGAGTACTAAGATGAGAGGGCAGGGAGTGTATGGCGTCTGTGGGTGTTCGGGTGGTGGGGATTGTTGGTGGCGGCTGGTGGTTTAGCGGCGGCGATGGGATGGTGGTCTGGTGTGTGCGTGTGTGTCTGTGGTAAGAGATGAAGAAAAATGGGATGAACTTTTATTGTGTTGTGTTATGTGTAGGGAAAGAAGAAGAGGTTTAAATGGTGGTGGCTAGGGTTGTGGATGTTTGAATGAGGAAGGAGATGAAGAATGAGAGGTTATATAGTTAGGGTTTGGTAGGTGGGTTAGGTGGTCGGGTACTGCGTATAGGAACTTATCACCGACTCGGGTCTCGTTCATGAATTAAACTCGCTTAAATGCTTAGACAACTATTTCACGAGTTATACTTGTTTTGATCATATTAAACGAGTATTTGACTGTATATTAAAATGTTTATATTTGTACGTTAGATCGAAAAGCGTCGACTAAATGTCAGTTATCTAGTGTATTTTGTTTACAAACATTTTATTATTAGTTTCAAAAGTTTAAAATAACGAAATTATTGTTTTAATTTATTTAGCGAATACGAATGTATTTCTAGTTAACGATATATCGTTGTCAATGAATATATATAAATATATATATATATATATATATATATATATATAGTTTTATGAATATATCATTTTAAATAACTTTTTAGGAAATAGCCGGGCGTTACATGACTGTCAACAATGGAAGGAGAGATTCTACCAAGAGCTTGGAATGCTATACACTTGAAATACTACCATGCCTACGGATGCATGTGAGAAACCATGATCCGAATCACAGGTGGGATGAAGGTTAAGGCTGATAGAGATGAATCATCTCCATATGTAAGTGCTTGTCCTTAATTTATTTCGATCGATTATATTTTCACTAAACATGGTCTAGAAATAGTCCATCCTGAGAATTTTGCAGTACCATCCTGAAGATGGAATGCTTAGAAGACTAGGGGGCTGGCCACCCTCTCCTCCGTTAAGGTGTCTGACACCTTCCTAAGGTTTAAAGGTTTTCACCTTTCACATTGGGTTAGCAATCCTCGCCTGGAGTGCACGATGCCCATGTATATTCTCGGGATGGTGGGACCAGTCCATGTAAAAGTGGCTGACAATTTCATTATCTTTGAGATATACGATGGAGCTCTTAAGGTTTAGACATTTTTCAATGTCTCTAATGGTTAGACGTTTTTCAACGTCTCTTTGGTCTAGTCACCAGGGCCTTGTCGCCAGTTGTTCCTAAGGGCCTTGTCGCCAGTTGGTACATAATGGTTTTATCACCAAAATATAACAAAAGGGTTTTTTATCCGAGTTAAACCAAAGGCCTAAGTCGCCAGTATAACAAAATCTTCCTTTGCAGGATATTATCAAAATATAAGTCTTTCTTATGAAAGATTATATGGTCTATTATGAAGATATCACACTAGGGACATCCTCAGAATGCAAGACCATCCCAAGGATGGAAAAGAAACCTGATGCATCCTCAAGATGCAACACTATCCCAGAGATGAAGAAGAAACTGGGAACATCCTTAAGATAATGAAGACCATCCTGATAATGAGAAGGACTATAGCTATATCAGAAGAATTATTCAACTCAAAAAGGTATTATTTCAGAATATTTCTTTACAACCTAAATGTTTGTTAATGTATGCAGAATATTAAAGGAAAAGAACACGGGAACAATAGCGTCAAAAGATTGTTACCATATATTATTAGGCATCATAAGTCAAAATTTGATGTCAACCCCTGGCTTCATCCAAAACCAGGACCCATCCACCCCGGGTCAACATCTATGGTCCAAGGTCAACAGAAAAGATTTGGGGCTTCGTCTTGAAACCAATATCCATCCACCCCAAACCTTATAATATCCCAAGTTGTTACATATTAATAATTGTCTGAAATTGTTCTACCAAACACATCCACAAAGATCAAATAATAAGCGGGCTCCAGCCTAGTCAACACATCCTTCATCGCCCACTGGAAGGTCCTTCACCTCCTCAGGATGGGACCATACCTGAGGCTCTTGAGCAACTGCATCCAAAGACTTTGAAAGATACTCATGGCCCTAACAAGAAAAAGGAGAAGGTAAGTACTCTTAACCATTGTTCACTAACATAAACAATGTTATCCTCAGGATGGGACCATACCTGAAGAGTGAATTCAGAGATCTTGTTGAGAATCTCATTATAGTTCAAACCCTCAAAAGGGGTGATCTCTTGAGCAACAACAGCAGTAGTACTCCCCTTCCTCTTCTTTGAAGGAGCAGCAACAGCCCTAGTCTTACGGGGTTGGAAAGAGGAGTAACAACCTTGGAGCTAGAAGGAGTGGGAGAGGATACTTTGGTAGCCATGTCATCAATATCATCCAGGTCAAAAGAAGCAGGTTTCTTGGCTGAGGCTATGAAAATAGCTGGGTTAACAAATAAATAAAAAGATAAGACATCCTCAGGATGTAACATAACATACTTACCAGACATCTTGGAAGTCTGACTGCTGGCATCACTTTCTTCCACTAAGAAGGTCCTTACTAACTCAGGTAACTTGTACACAGCTGAACAACGAAGAAAAGCGTCGTTCACAAGGGTAGCAAACTTGGCAAAGGAAACACCTGTTGAACAATAATATCTCAGGATGTTAGCATCTTCGGGATATAACTAAATTTTTTTTTACAAAAACATAAAAAATAATTTTACCACTTTTTAACCAATAAAGAGGAATCTGATCCCCAAAAGGAATAGAACTCCTCTTAGCAAAAAAGAATTTTGTTTTCCAATCTTTCTCAGATTTGACCACATTAAACAACAAGGGTGGTTCCTTTTCTATAACTTGAAAGACATAACGGTGAGAACCGTGTGTCCTCAATTTATAAATATGAGCCAGGTCACCCACTTCAAGATGGACGCCAAGATCCTCAACAAGCCTACTGCAAACCATCGGAATCTTCCAGAGTTCAGGCATGGCTTGGGAATAAGCCATCCCAGTAATATCAAAGAAATCTTTGATAAACTTGGGAAAAGGATACCTCAACCCTAGAGAGAATGGTAAGTACAGGAAGCAGATCCATGTAGGAGAGACAAAGTCTGATCGTGCATGAGAATCATAAGGGTGAAACTCAGCAGAGCTTGGGAAGACTCTTGAGCTTTTTAAGGCTCGAATCTCCTTGTCATCAAAAGAACAGATCTCCTGTTTAGGATGACTCAAGAGGTTTTGGGGAATGAAGTCACCGGAAGCGTCTACACTCCCCAAAGCTCTTTTGGATCTCTTTGCCATCTTCAGAATATTACTAATATTTTTTTACAGGAATAAAGAAGAAAGTGGAAGAAAGATGAGAGAAAATTACCTTCTCAAAAATCAAATGTGATTATAAAGGAGTAAATCAAGCCCTAGATATAGAGGATAGAGGCTGACGTTTTGTAACGGTCATCACATAATTATCGCCTAAAAAATAGCCGTTGTCATCCTAACAAGACATCCCATCAGTCATTAAGTGAAGATATTAAAATTAAAAAATATTTTTACCTAGATATTTACGGTAACATATTTTTGGGGACAATTGTTGTGGGTGAAAATCCTCAGGATGATTTTACCATGCATCCCTAATATACCATCCTCGGGATGCTGAAGAAGTCTGCCGACTTCAGGATGTAACTATAGTTCAGCATGTGCACATCCTGAGAATGAACTAACGAATTAGCTTTCTTATATTATAGTTTATTCAACTACCTAGACTCGTATTGACTAATACGTGTCTTAACGTGTGTATAACTTAACGAACCGATGGTAACTTGGTTTGGTTTATTGAAAATAGGTGTACGTGTAATGTTATCAAAAATATATACTTTAATATATTATTTTCAGGGACACGTCTTGAAGTAATTGTTAAAGACACATTTTGTATTAAGAAAATAATATTTGTATAACTTGACTCGGATGTTAACTTGTTTCGTAGGTTGGATAGTGTATGTATTAGGTTTATATATATAAGTATATATATTTCTAGCGTGATAAAGTAAGGTTTGCTAATAGAATTTACTTGTAATCCGTAGCTTTAGTTGCACAAAATAATAGATTTGACCACCGATATGTTGCTTATCTTTTATAAAAATTTGGGCAGAGTTACTTAAATGTCACTATGCCGTTTAGTAAATCGAGAGAATGGATGTTCAAGACAAATACTTATGGTCCTTTGTTGAAATCATGTGGCATCATCATACGTAGCCACCATACTGAAGTTAACATGCATTTTCCACAAGCCTCAAAGTTGATGTATCCGGATGTAATAGAAGTTCTTTTTGGTGGATGTGAAGAAAGTGGCCAGAGACAAAAGTTACATAGTGCCAACCAAAGACGAAAATGGCGACCACTACGACGAACCATTAAGACTCAAACAAATATTATAAGAAGAAAAGAATGGCGACCGCCATGGACCAAGTAGTCCATCCTTCAGGACAAGGACATTTTTTAGGGCGGGAGTATTTATACGCGCGTCATCCGCACTAACATGCCACGTCACCCATGTTCTATCTAATTATACATTTGTTCCTTTTATTATTTTAAATTAGGAGTAGTTATTTGGCATAGTATTCACGTAAATTTGGTTGAGAATAAAGTGCATGCATGACATTAAAATAGGGAGTAATGGAATAGTGTCTAGCTAAGTTTTGAGTCTACCTATTTAACTTGAAGTATTTTCATTTGGAGTTTAACGAAGAAAATTGTTGCAATGGCAAAGTCGTGTTCTTTTTTCTTACTATATTTATTAAGAGTGTTGGCCTACTAGAAAAGGCTATTTATCTTGGGAGATTGATCATCTCGAATCGGTCTCTATCATTCATAATCTAAACCCCCACATTTGTACCCTAATGTACGGTTGTCGGAGGCCAGCTACGTGTCCAATAGTTGCGTTAGCTGCCGCAAAAGTCCATCGTAGCCACCATAATGACTGGTTATGACCACCACAGTCGTCTACCTATCCAAAGTCACCTGAAAAACACAGCAACAACCTATAAAAGTCGTCTCCATCACTATTTACACAAAATCAGTAGGAATCGAGATAGTGTTTGTCAAACCTACCTCATATAGAAAGTAACCTAAAGTGTGACTATCACTCCATCAATGGACTTGAGGTAGCTGATTCCACCTGCAAAAATTGGGAAACCCTAATCATAGATGAAAATATGATTCAAGCGCGCATTGTGGTGCGCTAAACCAAATGGTTCTCGATTTGATTACGTGTACGTTTGTGCATCAATTAATTATACATTACTACTAACCACACGATCTTGGGAAAAAAAAACTATGTGTAAACGTACATAAAAAAACATGCTATAGAAACTACTGAAGTCTAACAGCAACATCGCAAATTAATTTAATAAGAAGACAAGTGTAGGATCGGATTTCAACAAAGAAATAATAAGATCACACAAGTCAAGACGTATCATGTGTGGAAACCCTGGATATCATGCAAAAGGATAAAAACCGTAATCAAAACACAATACAAATCATTTTAAACATGTTTTCATTAACTTTAAGATCATAAAACGTTTACAGGTACAAGTTAATAAAAACACACACTTAAAGGTGAAAATGAACTATCTGGAACACACACTCAACTAATCAACTAACTCATATATATAGAGGATTTCATTCGACCAATCATGAGGTCGAATGAACCCATTTGGCCTTGACAAGGTTCGAACCAGAAAATAATAACTCATTCGACCCTACGACATCTTGAACCAAATCCGAAATCTTGTCAATCTTCAAAATCGTCGATTCCATCTTGTAAATCCGAATGAAACAGACACAAAATGCATCTACAAACTCCCCCTTGTCTGTTGCACGAATTCTTTGGTCTTTTCTGAGTCTTTGGTCTTTTTCTTCAAAAAATTCTTCAATTTCTTCTCCGGTTCAATCGGCTTCTTCAGCTTCACATACTTTCCAAGCAAACCCTTGTAATCACAACCAGCATTAATATGAAATACCCAACAAAACTTGACAATTCTTTGAAACTTCCAAGCTTATACTGTATCAAGAGCGTCAAAGTGAATTGAATTGAAATACAACGTTTCAATATCATTCTTCGACAAATTAAGCAACCACATAGGATAAAAATCCTTTTTTCCTACACAATTGCTTCTTAAATTCATTGTCTAACACAGTCACTGCTTCTGCCGCACCCCACTCGTAATACCAGAAAGCGAAATTCTTGTTCCAATCTTGTTCCATAGGCATTAATGGTATTTTCTTCATGCATGTTGACAACTTATACTTCAAAGTAATATACGGCAGATTGCTCTTTGGATCCATTTTCTTATGAACGATTCTTTTTGGATAATGTGTCTTAAACATATCCTATTTTGTCAAGATTTCTCTCGTCATCTTGTTAGCCATGTATTCAAGCACATTTGAATTCTCTACACCAACCAGCTTATGTCTACAAACATCTCGCACAGCCCAATATGGAAGAGTTTTGATATCATGAAAATGATTGAAATACAGAATACCTCTTTCCCACTTAATACCAATGCACCTGAGCTGAGGAAAGAATTTCCATGCAATCGTTCTGCCTTTGATACTTTATTGTGAAAGCTATAGAAATCTCCTTGAACTGCTGGTTTAGGTCTGTTTTCATCTTCTTAACATAGCCTTCTTAGATATTTCAATAACGGATCACACTTTCTATTTACATCAGCTCTTTGTCCTTCATCAGCAATCAATTCATCGATACTCTTCTTGCCTTTATCATCTGCAATCTTCTCATCATATTCCAGAATAGACTCTTCAAAAAACAGGATAGACATATTATCTTTCACATTATAATATTCTGGATATTCTTCATGTGTAATATCTTCAACATCTATCTCATTGAAATCCACATTTGAATCATCTGGGTTCTGTCCTGGTTCAACAACTGGTAATTCAGGAATCTCTTTCCTCTGAATCAACTCTTCGTATGATATACCAGCTTGACGTGCCAATCCATCAAGAATTTCTCGTGAAATTTCAATACTAACCTCTCCATCTTCCAACTTAGGTTCAGGATATTCAAGACAATATTTCATATTATCATTAACGAATATGTCTTTGAATCTAGCAGTGAATTTAGTTGAAATGTGACCTTTCCTTAACATCTTCAACAATCTCTGTTTATCTGCTTTAGATACTTCACCTATGATATCACCTGAACTAGAACCTGCTGATTTTCCTTTCTTCGGTGTATCTCTAGCTTCATAAGAATACTAATTAGCATCATCATCTGATTCTTCTCAACTAGTGGATTTCTCTTTGTTAGCACCATCACCACCATCAGAATCGTCATCCTTATCTGTACCACTATAATCCAACTGTTCTTCATCATCTTCCTCATCTTCTTCATCATCCTCATCATCAGCACCTTTCAACTGTGGTGCCTTTGAATACAACTCATCAATTATCTTCCTTAACTTCTTATTTTCTTTCTCAACAACCAATAGTCTTTTCTCACTCTTCTTACTAGATAGCTTCAACTAAGCATTCTCAATCTGTAAGCTACTAACCTCTTCTTCTAGCTTATCTTATCTCTCTTTAGACTTTATCACAATGGCAAGCATGTCTTTCTCATTCTATTTCATTTGCTTAATCTAGTTTTCATGCTTTGTAAAGAATTTCATCATTTATACATATGCTGATTCACAAAATTCATGACATCTTCAGATATTGTCATAGTGGGTTGTGAACTAGATTTGGTTTGAGGTTTTGAAGATGATTTGGGTGTGTTTAGACTGGATGAAATACTTTTCAATGATTTTGACACTGAATCTGGGTTTTGCTGAGTTGTAACTTCTTCACTTGTTTTTTCTCTTTTTGGATTGGGGTTCTTTGCTTGGTGATTTGATTGGTTCAGATGAAGCTTCTGGAACATTCTTACCTTTTAGCAATAAGTCCTTTTCTTTTTGTCTCGTAGATCTTTTAGTTTCCTTCTTGGACATGGTTTTGATCCTTCCACGTTTAGTAGATTTTGAAGCAACTGTACATCCAACAAAATCAGTATCTTCATCTAAAATCAATTCTTCATTCTCCTCTACATATCCTCTACCCAGTTGCTGAACAACCCTTTCATCCATTGGATCAGGAGTTGCTGAATCTCCATTGGCCTTAGGATCTGACTCCTTCACAGTTTCTTCTACAGAATCCCATTCTTCATTTGTTTCTATATCCTCATCAATCAATAAAGTCTTTGCCTTTTCTTTCTTCTTTCCCTTAGATGATTCCTCAACCTCCTTTCCCGTCTTAGAATTTGCCCATTTGTTTATCACATGCCTCTTGACCTTCTCACCCTTCATCACCGGTACCAGTGGAGAATCTGAATCAGCATAACTATTCTAATGCCTCAACTAATCCTTATCAGGAGTAGTATACCCCGGTGTGATCAATTGGCCAAACAATCTCCTAGTCGGTGGCGTTTCAGTCTTTCCCTTGTACGTTATCATTCTATTCAAGGTCATCCCATCCATATGCTCTTGGTTAAGAATATTTTTGGGATCTTTCACCAAATCTGGATATTTCTCATCAAATATCATTTGCAGAAACCTTGGATACATCAGAAATTTATCAGTTTATGTTCCATCTAATACTTCTTTCATGTCATGGAATAGCATTCCTGAAATGTTGTCTTTGTTCAGGATTAATGCAACAGCTAATGAACTGATTGTATCCCTTAAAACGTCAAAACCTCATCTGATTGGAGCAAAAACATGAATCAAAACATGCAACAAATACTTGAATTGTGGAGAAACATTACTTTGTTTAACTGACATTCTGTGATCTTTCCAAAGTATTTCATCCTGAGAAAACAACCCCTATGCACGAACCATTGTAGTTTTATTGGGTCTTTCTATTTGTCAGTAAACCTCAACACTCTGTGAAAGTCTTCTTCACCAATGATTATTTCATTCCCTTAACTATGCTGTGAATCACCGTCTTGCCATCAAAGAAGTATAAAGCAACATTTCTCCAGAAATCTTCTTGGTGATCTTTATAAATGGTATGATGTTAAGCAATAGCATACACTATTTTGGATCTCCTTAAATAATCAGTGATCCCCCTGAATTCCTCATACTTGTCTCCTACATCACCTATATATGCGCAACAATTATGCTTCTTCTCGAATCTTAGCTCTTTTTGTTCTGCCATTTTTATCTGTTCAAAAACAAAAACACACAAAACATATAAGTTCGGATTAAAAATGTTAAAAATTAAAATTTGTCATTTTCATCAGTTGGTTTGACCTATCTAAGGTCCAAACCAAATTCGTTAGGCAGGAATGAATTATAAAATGTTTCATTCGACCTAACCAAACTTCATTCGACCCAAAGAAGGGTTCGAGTGAACCTGATTCAAATTCAAAAGTCCAATTTTCCGATCTAACTACTTTTAATACATAACTTTGATTTGTTTAGCATCCAATTTTCCGATCTAACTAATTTTCAGATCAAATTCAAACACCTAATCGATTGTTTTTCAACTAAAAACTAGGGTTTCAGAAATCAAAATGTTAATCTGTTGATTTTTAATCCTTGTTTTTGCTACTATCTCCCCCTAAAACTGTTAGGATCTGAGTTTGATTGTTTTGATTTATTTATATAAAAGATGTAATGAATGAAGTGAGTATATGTGGAAAGTGCAGCGGAATGATAAACTATAAATCAAAACAAGAGAATAATTGTTTTTAATCGAAAGCTTTCATTAATTGAAAGATTACAATATTACAAGTACTCCCCCTCAGCCTGATCACTGTGTGATTGTTTGTCTGAGAGAATGTTTCGAGTGATGAATAGAACAGTACAATCACTGTTCTATTTATAGACAAATCTAAGCCACTGATGATCTCAGCTGACGTCACCTAAGACAGTGACCTCTAACAGAATAACAACATAAAACATCTATTAAATACAAACTACTGTTACAATGTAAAACACTGTAAGGTAAACTGTTGTTGAGGAAAACTCTGATGGTCTTGTATCATCTGTTGGAGCCTAAGTGTTGTTGGCTCCAACAGACCTTTAGTCTTCAGCACTTTAGTCAGCAGTTGTTCTTCATCAGACCTTTAGCCAGCAGTTGTTTATCCAGCAGTCCTTTGTAGCAGCAGTTGTTTCCAACAGTTGTTGAGTTCAGCAGATGTTAGGATCAACAGTCTTTTAGGAGAAGTAACTTGTAAATGCTGTTTATTTCTAGGATCAACTGAGTAGTATATTTTGGCTTTCTAATCATATGTTCTTCTCCAGGTCAGCAGACCCAACAATCTCCCCCTAGAACAGATGATGCCAAAACTAGACTTTATTCTTGATCTTTATTCCTCATCAGACTTTCTCTAATTTGACCTTTGAATTGTAACTCAAAGTTCAATGAGTAGAGGTCTTCAACATCTCTTTCAAGCTCAAGGTTCAACAGTGTTTGGAGGTCATCTGCACACAGGCCATGTGCATCATCCATGCTAAGTCTTTGAGCTTCTCCATCTGATCTGAGCAGAGTCAATTCATGGGTGTCTTTGTTGACCTTCCATTTTAGAATTTTTGAATCAGAGGATTTGCTTGGATGTACTTTTATTCTTGATGAGTTTGGTGATGGAGGTCTCCCAATGAGTTTTCTGAGTTTCTCAAAAGTGGGATTAGAGAAATAATGTATTTGATTGAAGAGGCCCTCCTTTATAAAAGTATCAGCAAACTTCTTCTGATCTTCTTCAGACATTTCTTTCTTCTTTTTGAATTGTCTTCTTGCAGCAACAGATAGATCAGAAGTATCAAGTAGGCTGTCTAATGTAAACCCTACCTGTTGAGGTTTCTTCATCAAGGGTTCATCAGCATAGACAGGTTTTCTGGGCAAGGTAGGGTCTTTCTTACTATTTTCTTCTAACTTTTTGTAAGTTTCAACCAGCCTCAGCTCTGACCATCTTGCAACAGACTTCATCTCCCCATAGTCTGCAGCCACCATCTCTTGTCTCATTCTTCTGAATTTTAGAGCTCTGGTTGGATCTCTGCCTTTACTAAAATCTGGGGCAGAGACCTTAGTTGGGGGATTCTTGGCCAGGTCCTCAATTCTTATGAGTTCTTCTCTGAGAGCATGAGTGGTCCAGCCTGCAAACTGTTTCTTGTTTGCTTTGTAGGGCATGGTTGACAAGATTTGTTCAAGAAGTGATTCCCTAACCTCCCTTTCCAAGTCACTACTGAGAGGCATGGTAGACATAGAGTTACTCAGGGTCTTAGCAAAATCTTCAATCCTTCTCAGTTTGCTAAGCTCTGCTGAATGGATGCCCTGAGCACTCCTGTCATCTTTCCCTTTGCATTTCTCTTTGATGATGGCATCTGCCTGTTCAGCCTTGTAATTAAGATATGTGTCTATGTTTAGGGGAATAGGAAAATTTAGAAGAGATGGGAAAGATCTTTCAGATGGTTGTTCAGTATTGTAGAAGGATTGCATTTCCCCCTTGAGTAGATCAAGTTCAAGGGGATACTGAACAGCCAATGGTATAATGGTTGGTGGTGGTCTATGGGATGTAAATTGTGAAGTGTGTGGTGAGAATGATGAAAGTGGAATGGCAGTTATGGGTGTAGATTGTGTGGTTGAAATAGTAGGTGGTGATGTGTGAATGTTTTCATCCTGTACAACAAAGGTAGATTTTCTCTTCCTGTTGTACAAGATTTTTGGTGATGGTGATATTGTAGCAATGGTTGTGTTAACATCTGTTGGCACTTTTGTAGAACCAGCAGATGTTTGGAATTTAGGTGGTGGAGTGGTTGTAGTAGTAGGTTCAGTGGTTGGTTTGGTGGCAGCAGTGGTTTTGGTGGCAGCAGTGGTTTTTGGTAGAAGTGGTTTTAGCAGCAAGTTTGGATGGTGGTTTTCTGACATGTTTGGTAGGTATTTTCTTCCTCTTAGAGGAACTCACATCTTCAACTTCCTACTGTTGTTCCTTTTTCAGTTGTACCAAAAATTCTGCTTTAACTTCCAAAGTGTCAGCCCTCTTTTGCTTATCCTCAGCAGCCTTTTCAGCCTTTTCATTTGCAGAGGTATCAACTTCCTTTGCTTTGCTGGTTTTAGCAGAGGTTTGAACATTTGGTTGTTGTTGTTGTTGTGGTGCTGTGTGAGTAGACCCTGGTTTGTTGGCAGACTTTGATTTTCCCTTTTGTGAGGGTGGACAACCAAAGGGATCTAGCTTTGGCAATCTATCTCTGCCACTCTCCCCCTTTTTGGCATCATCAGCAGTGAATTCATCATCATCTTCATCTCTGAGAATTGTGGTAGGGGCAGAGCCAATAGTCTTTAGCAGATGATCTTTGATTACTTTGATGTCTGCTTTTGTGTCATTGAACCTGGCATCCACCATGTTCCTGATCACTTGCATGTAGGTGTCTTGAGTCTGATCAGCTAATTTTCTATGAGTTATGATGATGGGAGAAACAGATTTCCATAGCTCATTAGCAAGATCACGCTGTGGATGGTTGACTCTGGGTAAGAGTAGCCAATGATCCCAATATTGTCTTGATATCTGATTTGATATCAACAACAGAGTTTTCAATGGACTGTACTCTGGCCGTCAATTCTTGGTATTTTAACCCATCACCTAAGTTAATAGGATCATCTGGATTCCTACCAGTGGTAGTTGTAACTGGTTCAGGCCTAGGAGATGAGTCCAAAGGATGAGAAGCAGATGCCCCTTTTTCTTGGTTCTGGGGACTTCCAACTGATTTTGGGGGCACAATAGTGGCCTCATCAGTTGTTGCCTTCAAGGAAGTCTGAGCTATGTAACCACTGTCCTGTTGTGAGACAATGGTCTCTACAGCAGTAGTGGCTGCTTCACTTGAAAACTCACCTAGAGTGTCATTGAACTCTAGGGGTGTAACCTCCTCTACTATTTGTGGGATGGCTGATTGATTTTCCTCAGTCCCAGTCACTTGTTGAGGTATACTCTCATTGATGGGTGAAGGAGAGGAACTGGGATTTTCCTGAGTTTTATCAATAGCCTCAAACAGAGGTTGCATGGTTTGAGGGACATGTTTTGGTGAAGGTGAGGAGTGAAAAGAGAATTAGCCCTAGGAGAGGGGCTTGTGAACATATGGCCAAGTGACTCATATGTATCATGATGTGTTTCCCTTTGGCTTACAACAAGATCCTTTTGGGAGGATTCAGGAGGAGTTCGGTCAGGTTGAGATATATCCATCTGTTGTGAGGAAGTAACAACAGTGGTTTCTTGTTGCTTTTGTGTTGCAACAGGGTTTTCCTCTGGTATCTCATCTTCCAGAAGTCCCCTTTTGGGTGTAGTGGTGGTTTTTGTGGATGGACGTTTTCTTTTGGAGGTAGCTGGTGTGGGTTTCACAGCACTGGATTGTAGTGCCATGATCACCAGGAGCAGTGGGCTCAACAACAGAGGTTTGGACAACAGTTGTTGTCTTGGTCCTCTTTGTTTGTGTTTTTGAAACTTTTGACACTTTTGTTACTTTTTCTTGGGTAGTGGAACCCAGCATTCTTGTGAAAGTTTCATTAGTTAGACTCTTCATTTGAACAGACTCACCCTTTTTAAAATCTCTTTCTGGTAAAACCTTTTGAAGGATTACACTCAAAATTCTTGGGTAAATCAGAAACACATATTAGACCCAGACTTTATAGCTTTCACATTTGATACTAAGTCCATAAACAGTCCCTGGGATAAATTGAAGTCAGAGTCTGACCGCATAGCATAACCCAAGTACTGAATCCTCAATGGGATTTCATTGAAGGAAGTGGTCTTAGCAGAGACACAGAGAAGGAGGGTATGAAAGAAAAATTTCATGGACTGGTGGGAAAAACTTTTTGAAAAGTGTTGACCCAGTCATTTGTGCATCATAACCTCTTTCCTGAAACTCTGTGTGAAGCTCTACCTTAGGGAAAGAGTCGTTACCTGACAGATCATTGAATGAGAAGGTTGTGGATATCAGTTCAGGGGTAATGGTAATACTTGTCTCTCCAATTTTTGAGATAATGGATGTAGGTTTTTGTCTTGAAGAAGAACCTCAGCATTTAAACAAAATCTTGGAGGTTATCAAGATAAATTAGGATCATCAGCGGTTACGATTGTCAGGCATTTGG
>JAUTDX010002480.1:0-39864 GCA_030844895.1 Ambrosia x helenae | reverse complement strand
CTTTCACTTGGGAACGTTTCTAAAGACTATTTGGGCGATTTTGACTGGGTTTTATCATTGGAGAACAATTCTAAACATTCAGTTTATGTTTTGATGCTTATGAACATTTCCTTGATTGTGATGATGATTCACCAAACCATGCTTGGCTAGAACTTTGGTGATCATTCCTTGGTGAAGGTTTTCTTGAACTCTTATGTATGTTCCTATGAATTTCTAGAATGGTTAATCTAGTATGTTGCTTGATTATGTGGTGTGTTTGAACAATTGTTTGTAGTTGTTAATTATTTACCAATATTTAGTCTTAATCGTACGTTCTTGGTGTTGCTAACAATCGAGATAATGCGGGTAGGATTTGGGTTGGTTAATTGATTAATTGGTCATCGGGAAACAACCTCGCATTAATATAATCCGAGTACTTTGTTCCCTTTTATCACAACAATTGTTTATGCACGAGTTATGTCTATGTAACTCTTTCTAGTTGGAACTTTTGCATAAGTGTTTAGGGAAAACGGATCCTGGAATGGTCATTGTTAAATAACTTGAAGAAACAAACCCATTTTGAATCAGTAATTAGTTTTTTTATTAAGTTCAAATCTAAAACAATCCAACAACTCTTGATCTTTATTTTTATTTAGTTGATTAATTTTAGTTAATTCGCAAAATTGTTAGTTTACACACATTCCACAAACTCCCTGTGTTCGATACCTTCTTGCCACTATTTGTTAGTTGTGATTGGGAAATTTTACGTGTACCACGACAAGCACGTCAAATTTTGGCGCCGTTGCGCGGGGAGTAGAGTGCGCAATGTGTGTTAAGTTTAATAGTTTTGTTTGTTATTTTTGGGTTTACACTGGTTGTGTTTAGTGTGCAGGTACTTCAAGTGTATGCATACTAGAAGCTCTCACGAGTCATCACCGCTATTGTTTGATCGGAGATTGAAAGAACTTTGAGGCGAAACCGAGTATTAGTCCGTGAAAACAGAATTCTTGGTTACCTACTTCACCCATTACACTAGAAACATCATGCAAGATTCTCAAATACCACCAACAACGGGTCAACCGACCCATCATTCATGCCAACTTCTACCCAACCTTTACCAAACACCACATGCCTAACCTTTCCAACAATCCTACTACACCAACCCATACCACACTACCAAATTCCACACAAGTTGAACCCAATCTTACCTATAGTCCTGCTAGCACAATTCCACCATTTTCTCATTTTTTCCAACTACGGGTCAATCATCTTCTACTTTCCCACAACACAAGGCTCAACCATTATCCATACCTCATCTACTTACCAACCACCAACCCAATCCGGTTTCCAATACTCATCGGTTCCAATTGGGCAAACTTTGGCACATCAAAGGGATAGGTATGATGACGTGTATGAAGAAGAATATAGTGGGTATAAATGAAGAGGGTTACTTTTATGGAGGGGATGGAAATTATGTGGGAGTTCAAGCAGAGAACGGGTCAAATGAGTCAACCATTGCAACAATTTCAAGACCCGGTTAGACTACCGGTTGGGGGCAACATGTTAGACCTCAGGGCCGCAATTTCAACGTCCACCACGCTTAATCAAATGCGCCCTCAAAACATGCAAGGTCAAGCTCCAATCTCAACAAACCCATGCATCAATACCCATATCAACAACAATTTACCCACAAGGGCCACCACAAGCGCAAATGGGTCAACAAGAGCGCCATTGGGAGCACCTAGAAGACTTCACCGTGATGTTGTACGGGGGATTGAAGCACATTTTCAGCCTATCATCACCAACAATCCATCACCAATAGTGATTCCTCAAAATGCAAATGGAAGAACTTTTGAAGTTAGAACAACCGCTCTCCAAAGTTTACCAAATTTAAGGGGCTAGCAACGGAAGAGCCTTATTTTCATTTGGAGACATATGATTCTATTTGCAACACTATTGGAGGACAAGGTTTTTCTGCAGATGATGTCAAGTTGGTTCTTTTCCAATTTTCATTGGAAGACAAGGCAAAAAGATGGTTTCACACTTTACCATCCGCATCTATCTTTACATGGGCCGACATGCAACAAATTTTCTTAGATGAATTTTATAGCTCTCAAAAGACTAATGATGCGAGAAGAGGGTTGAGAAGCTTCCAACAACAATCGGGAGAAATGTTTCATGAAGCGTTTGAGAGTTTCAATATGATGTTGAGAAATTGTCCTCACCATGGTATCCAACTGTGGGAATTATTGAATGCTTTTCATGAAGGCTTGAGTTCGGAGGATGCTCGTGATTTAATGTCAATCACAAATGGTACTTTTGGTACAAATTATGAGCAAGACGATTGGGCATTTTTAGAGCAAATGGCGGTGACTTCAAAAGAAAGGCTCAATCATCAAGACGGGCGAGGCATGTGATTCAAAGACCTCAAGTGCATGGAGTGGAAACGGGTAATGTTCAAACCACAAATCAATTATACAATGTTTGTGGAAATTGTCAAGAAATAGGCCATGCGGCCGATGTTTGTGGTGTGGTAATGAATGAGGGGCAAACGGAGGAGGTGAATGCTATTCAAGGGAGGTGGTAGAAATTATGACATGAATTCCAATACTTACCACCCGGGTTGCGAAACCATCCTAACTTTCGGTATGGAAATGCATCTAATCAAGCCAACCCGAATTTCCAAGAAGCTCAAGGTAATTATGCACCTCGTCAACAATACAATCAAGGGAATTATCGGGGTGGAAATAACAAATGGGTATCTTGGGAAATTCCAACCGACGGGTCAAAGTGGTTCGAGGCAAGGGTCATCAAGTGGGAATGAAGTCATGGAGATGCTTAGAGCAATGCAACAAGACATGCAAAAGAGGAACCAACTTGATGAAGCCCGGATTCAAAAAGATGAGGTTCGTGACAAAAGCATTCAAGCACTAACAACTCAAATGGGTCAACTAGCAACCGATGTGGCGGAATTGAAGAAAAGCAAAGGTCAACTTCCTAGTGACACCAAGTAAATCCGTCTCATGGCTCATCGCGAGGTAACAATGTTAATGTTAATAATGTTAGTGTGTTGAGAAGTGGTAAAGAGTTTAAGGCTAATTTGTCACCGGGTTTTGTTGAGGGTGAAGTTGAGGATTATTACGGGTCATGAAAGTGAAAATGATGAAGTTTTACGGTTTTACAAAAAGAATCAATTGTTAAAAAACCGGAAGTGAATGAAAATGATAAAAAAAAAATGAGAAAAATGAAAATGAGCCGAATCAAGTTCCATTTCCATCGGCTCTACTTGACCCGGGTAAGAAAAATTTTATTGTGTCAAGGGGTCCCCCAAAAGAAGAAATGTGGGACATGTTTAAACAAGTAAAATAAATCTTCCTTTACTTGATGCAATAAAACAAGTACCCGCCTATGCTAAATTTTTGAAAGAATTATGTACACAAAAGAGGCAACAAAAGAAAAAAAATGCCTAAGCGGGTAAATGTAACCGGGCAAGTGAGTGCAGTTTTGAATGGGTGAGCTTCCACCCAAGCTTCAAGATCCGGGCACGCCTTTAATTAATATTCAAGTTGGAATTTTCAAATGGCAAAGGCATTGCTTGATCTTGGAGCCGGGTGAGCGCTTTTACCGGGGGGTTTGTATGATCAATACGATTTTGGTCCATTGGCTAGGGTGGAGACAACGGTTGTTTTTGGCCGATTTGTCTCATAAATTACCTCGGGGAATGGTTCAAAATGTTATTGTTAAAATTGATGAATTTTATTACCCGGTTGATTTTTTGGTATTGGACTACTCGTCGCGGATTCAAAACAACAACAAAATGTTATCTTGGGTCGTCCATTTTTGAATACCGCGCATGCTGTGATTGATTGTAGGTTCGGTACCATTGACATGACATTCGGAAACCAAAAAATGCGTTTAAATGTTTTTACTAACAATTCTAATGCTTTGGGTGTTGATGAGTGTTTCATGGCAGATATAGTTGACGGATGCAATCCGCATGAGTATGAGGAGGATGGAGTGGCCTTGTGTGTTAGTAATTTTTCTGAACAGGTACATGCTTGTGCGTTAAGGATTGAAGAGGAACAACAAGATCTCATGGCAGTGAAAGAGGGTCGACCACCATGGTCTCACCAATTTGATAGTTTACGGTGGAGATTGATTCGGGTACCAAAACCGTCACTTGAAGAAGCACCAAAGTTAGAGCTTAAAGATTTGCCGACTGCGCATTTGAAGTATGCTTTTCTAGGGGATGATGACACATTACCGGTCATTATTGCCTCTAATTTGGAGATGGCTCAAGAACAAGCTTTATTGGAAGTTTTGAGAGAAAACAAAGAAGCTATTGGGTGGACGATTGCCGACCTTAAAGGAATTAGTCCATCCATTGTCATGCATAAGATCATTACCACCGAGGATGCAAAGCCCACAAGAGAAGCTCAAAGAAGGTTGAATCCAAACCTTAGGGAAGTGGTAAAGAAAGAGGTAATAAAGTGGTTGGATGCGGGAATTATCTATCCATTTCGGATAGTGCTTGGGTAAGTCCTACTCAAGTGGTCCCTAAAAAGTCCGGTATTCAAGTTGGTAAAAGATGAAAGTGGTGAACAAATTGCTACCCGACCCGTTACCGGGTGGCGGGTGTGCATTGATTACCGAAAATTGAATGCCGCCACTTCTAAGGACCATTTCCCACTTCCTTTCATTGACCAAATTATTGAAAAACTGTCGGGTCAAAAATATTATTGCTTTTTGGATGGGTATTCGGGGTATAACCAAATTGCCATACACCCGGATGACCAACACAAACCACTTCACTTGTCCATATGGTACTTTTGCCTTTAGGCGGATGCCATTTGGATTATGTAACGCGCCGGCAACTTTTCAATGATGTATGATGAGTATTTTTTCGGACATGGTTGGAGAGTCGTTAGAAGTGTTTATGGACGATTTCTCAATTTTTGGCACTACTTTTGAATCCTGTCTCAATGAATTACAAAAAGTTTTAAAAGATGTGTGTTGAGAAAAATCTAGTGCTTAGTTGGGAGAAAAGCCATTTCATGGTGCAAGAGGGAATTGTGTTGGGCCATGTGATTTCTGAGCGGGGTTATGGAGGTGGCAAGGCAAAAATTCGGGTCATATCATCATTGCCACCACCAAAGAATGTGAAAGGGGTAAGATCATTTTTGGGACATGCGGGTTTTTATAGGCGTTTTATTAAAGGTTTTAGTGTCATTACCAAACCTTTATGTAATTCGCTTTTGAAAGATGTTCCATTTGATTTTACTAATGAATGTTTGCAAGCGTTTAATGTTTTGAAGGAACACTTGGTCAAGGCTCCTATTTTGCAACCGCCGGATTGGTCAAAGCCATTTGAGATAATGTGTGATGCAAGCGACACTACAATTGGTGCTGTTTTGGGTCAAAGAGTGGATAAGAAGCCGGTGGTGATTTATTATGCGAGCAAAACTTTGTCCGAAGTGCAACTGAATTACACCACAACCGAAAAAGAATTATTAGCGGTGGTGTATGCTTTGGACAAGTTTCGTTCGTATATTTGGGGGAGCAGTGGTGGTGTATTCGGACCATAGTGCGGTTCGATATTTGATGGAGAAGAAAGATGCCACCCCGCTTGATTAGGTGGGTATTATTGTTGCAAGAGTTTGATTTGGAAATTACAAAAAGGGGAGTGAAAATGTAGTGGCGGATCACTTGTCTCGAATTCCGGCGGAAGGGAGTGATGATGCGAGTGAAATAAATGAAAGATTCCCGGATGAGCAATTCTTGCCGTGTCTACTTATGGCGCACCGTGGTATGCTCATTATGTTAATTACTTAGCCACGGGTGCCATTCCGGATCATTGGACAAAGAAACGGAGACAACAATTCATGGTTCAAGTGAAGCAATATATTTGGGATGACCGGATCTTTTCAAGATTGGGCCTGATCAAGTCATTCGAAGTGTGTGCCCGAATCGGAAGTGAAAGACATCTTGACTCATGCTCATTCATCCGCATGTGGTGGGCATTTTAGTGGGCATAAAACGGTTACCGGGTTCTCTCATGTGGGTTTTATTGGCCCACAATTTTTAAAGATGCTTGTGAGTTCGCCCGGAATGTGTAAATTGCCAAAAGATGGAAGCATATCCAAAAGAGATGAGATGCCAATGCAACCAATCTTGGTTGTAGAGATATTTGATGTTTGGGGCATCGATTTTATGGGTCCGTTTCCTAATTCGAATGGGTTTTTGTACATTTTGGTGGCGGTGGACTATGTCTCGAAGTGGATTGAAGCAATTGCAACAAGGACAAATGACCATTCGGTTGTTTGTAAATTTGTACAATCCAACATCTTTGCCCGGTTTGGTATTCCTAGAGTGATGATAAGTGATGGCGGGTCACACTTCAAGAATTTTAATTTTGGGAAGCTATTGAAGAGATATAGTGTGAACCACCGGATTGCCACACCATATCACCCGCAAACGAGTGGCCAAGTTGAAGTGTCCAACCGTCAAATCAAAGAAATCCTCATGAAGACGGTTCGAGAGTAGATAGAAAAGATTGGTCAAGCAAGTTAGATGATGCTTTGTGGGCATACCGTACGGCCTACAAAACTCCAATTGGCACAACACCTTATCGAATGGTGTATGGAAAGGGTTGTCATTGCCAATGGAGTTAGCACATCGGGCTCATTGGGCAATCACTACGGTAAATACGGATTACGATGAGGCGGGCAAGATGAGAAAGTTGCAATTGAGTGAAATCGAGGAGATTAGAGATGAAGCATATGAATGTGCATCGGCTTATAAGACAAGTTAAAGAAAGTTCATGATACAAAGTTGAGAAAGAAAACCTTTGGAGTGGGTCAAAAGGTTTGGTTGTACAATTCAAGATTGAAGATGTTCGCGGGCAAGCTTAAGAGCAAATGGATGGGTCCGTATGTCATTCGCCGGGTTGGAAGTTTTGGTGATGTAGATATTTTCGATGAACAAAATCAAAAGCAACAAACGGTGAATGGACATCGCCTGAAGCCATACTTGGATGGCAACGACATCAACACTTTGGAGGTTGATAAAGCGGGCTATATTTTACGCCCGGTGGAGGAAGTGCAACCATGAGAGGCCCAGGTTTTGGTAGTGTACATAGTTAGCTTTTATTTTATTTTCTTTTGTTGGTATTTGAAACCCGTGTTTGAAATAAGTGTGGGGATGTTCGGGTTACGAAATGGTTCTAGCATTCTGTTGAGGACAACACGGGATTTTCGAGGGGGTAGGGTAATTTTCATGTTTTTCAAATTACAAGTTTTTACTAGTTTTTATTTAAAATTGAGGTTTTCTTTGTTAAAAAAAGGGGGGGGGGGACAGTGGCCACCGTTCCATACGGTAGAGATCAAAAACCCAACGGCCCCAGCCACTGCCATACGGTGGAAAATTTTGGCATTCAGGTACCGTATCATACGGTCCCCACCGTATGATACGGTGGAGTCTGCAAGTTCCACTACGACACATATAAAAATAAAAAAATTAATTTTTCTTTAACCATCGCATACCTTCCTTCCTTCCACAAACACTTTCACCTACCTTTTTTCTTCTTTTCTTTCACAAGAACCTCTCAAGAACACAAACCCTTTTTCAACTTAAATCACTCATAAATCCTTCAATACCTAACCAATCTTAGTGATTTTTGGGTCAATCTTGACTAAAATTTCACAAGGGTTTCGATTGTGGGAAGAAAACTACAAGAGAAACACTTCTTGGGGCCGAAAATCAGAACCCTAGAACTGGAAATTTTGGGGCTTTTTCAAGATCTTGTCTTTCTTGTGTTTTATTATCATCTACTCCAAGGTATGTGTTCTAGTTTACTAATTTTAATGATCCATTGTGATAAAATAGAGGTTATTGTTCTTACTTAGTTCATACCCACTTGCTTGTTAGTAATGTAGTATGTAAATATTTTTTGTTTGAGTAATAATATGGTAGTAGATGAAATATTGAGATGGAATTTGTGAACTTGTGGTAATGTTAAGATTGTAGAGGCGTCATGCCCAAATTTTGTCAAACCAAAGTTGAAGTTTTTTGTTCACAAACATTTACTATCATGATAACAAGCAAGTGTGGGAAGGTGATTAACATATGGGGCTGATTTGATTTGTTTTGTTTTGTTTTTGTGTTTGTTTGTACATTGTAGGAATATGGCACGTACTGGTGAAGTAGCAGGATCAAGTTCATCCGCCGCAAAGGCTAGAGGGAAGCAACCCGCGCAGCAATATAAACGAAGAAAGTATGTTGCACGCGATCACGAGTCCAATGAGGAAATGGAGCAAGCACCTGAGGCACCTAGGTTGGATCCGGCTAATAAGCCGGAATGGAAGACGGGTCCTCTGAATGAAAAACCAAGGGAATGGCAGTCGACATTATTCCATGACCAAATTAAGGGGTTGTCAGATCGGACTAGGGCGTTCATCTGTGAACGAGAGGTGCGTGAAAGAGACTTTGGGCCGTTTGGGGTATTTGATAGGTTCAAGGCTTTAGGATGGGAAGCGGCGCTCCATTGTTATGACCAGGAAGACAAATATTTGTTTTTGGATGAAATTGAAGAATGGATGGCGACATTGAGATGTCCTAGGTATGATTCTCCATCTAAGATGAAGTTAATTGGAGAAGTAAATGGGGTGGAAGTGGAAATGTCCTATGAGGCATTGCGCCGATTGGCCAAGTATGATAGTTTGCCGGCGAAAGACTATAAAAATCCGAGCATTAATAATTTGATAATTAGTCCGGAAGAGCATCCAAGGTGGATGGAGATGTTGGATGCGTTATTTCTGCCGGGTACTTATCATGGGACATTGTACATAAAGAATTTGAAGATTGAGCCGAAAATCTTGTTGACGTTTATTATCGTGAATGTTTTACCGAGGCGGGCTGATAAAGAGCAAGTGCGGTTCTTAGAGATTCCTATCTTATATTCATTGATGCATGGGGGCCAGAAATTTTCCATTCGGTATTTGATTCTGAATCAAGTATGGATGTGCAGAAATTCGGTGCATAGGTCGATTATCCCATACTGTAGAATGATTACAGGTTTGTTGAAGCAGCAGGGGGCAATAACTGAGGAAGATGTGGGAAGAAAAAGGAAGAAATTCAAGCCTTTTGAGTTATCAACGATGGGGACCGGTTGGGTTTATTCCGAGTCTGAGAGGTATCATAAGCTAAAAAGCGTGGGTCAAAGATGGAGAGTGCTAAAGAGGGATGCGAGGGCACTTTTGCCGGTGAGGTAGATGAGTTTGAGAGTGGGGATGAACAGCCACCGTGTGATGATGAGGACTATGAAGAGAATCCGACTGGAGGACACATGGATATAGGACAGGGGAGTTCTAGTGGGACACATGGTGGAGGTTTCTATGATTTTACCGAGAGGGCTTATGCTGATGGTTGGGCTTTTGGGGGGACGATGCAGCAAGTAATCGAAAATCAACGTCCCCCAGCTTCAGTATTTGACACGTGGTCGGGGTCAGAGCGCATGTTATTTGATCATCAGACGATGATGAGTGCAAGGATGGAGAGAACAATGAAGCAGGGCTTTGATCGGCAGGAGACGTGGAATAGGGCACATGCCTATTCTCAACAGGTGGAGATAAATCATAGATATATTGATGATTAAAATAGGCGGATTAATGATGATTGGCATGCGGGAAGACCCGTAGTTGCAAATCCACAACCGGTGGATTACGGGTCTCTACCGCCTTATGATGGGAGCATATCATATCCGACCCCACCACTTCATCACTCTCAGTGGGTCGACCGCAACAACAACAAGAAGCCTCGGATCAAGGCGGAAGCGGTGGCGGAGCATTCGGTTTTGGCGAGTGGAATGACTTGTTCACTTCGGTGTTCGGGCCGCCTCAGCCTCGCTACTACTGACCAGGTCGTGCTCTTTTGTACATAGCTTTATGTTTTTGGGATCGGGTGGTTGGGTGGTGTTATTGAATTGATGATGATTGATGATTATTGAATTGGGTTGTGATAGTAGGTGGTGTATTTTAAAAAAAATTAAAAAATCTAAAAAAAATATAAAATGAAAATACCAAAAAGAAAGTTGTGGTTTGAGTCATGAAGCGTTGGTTTCATGTTTTGAAAGTGAAAGCGATCTTTTCCTACCAAAACCATACATTGGGGACAATGTATCCCAATTGTGGGGATGGGGGAAATTTTTGAGGTTCTAAATTTTTTTGTAATCAAGCGTAAACATTGTGAAAATTGGAACGCCTTGAGTTAACCCCAATAGACACACTAGCAACCCTTAACACCCGTTTTTATTCTTGGTGAGAGTTGAAGCCACACTTGTATATAAATAAGACCTTTCATTGAGAGAGTGGCAATGGGTGGGGGTGCACTAGAACTTGTGCTTGAATGCAACTTGAATCTTTAGTTGGACATGAGTGTGAAAAGGATAAGGGCATTAGGTAGCTTCGTCTTGTTGAGTGTGTGTGTGGGTTTTGGGGGGTTGGACCTCATACAATACATATATGAGCATGGTAGCGAGAGGGGCGGGGGTTTGGACATTTAGTTGCCCATTTTTGTGCCTAAAAGCCTATCATTTGATAACCCTTAAACTAGCTTCCTAAATTATACCCAACTTGACACGGTCTTTTGTGTTCTAGTTTATTTTTGCGTTAGTAGTATTATGGGAGTGTTGCTTTTTGATGTGTAGTTGTGTGCGTTTCGTATGTTTATGTAAGTTGTGTGGTTCGAAAAAGAAAAGAAAAAGAAAAAATGAGAAAAAGAAGCAATGAACAAAAAAAAGAGAAAAAAGAAGAAAAAAAAGAGAATGTTATGTTGTATATAGCGTTTTTAGTTCGTGTTTGTGTGTGTTTGTGTTCGTTGTGCAATAAAAGACCGGGTAAAGTTTGCGCTACTCATACAAATTCCATTCCCTACCTTTACACTTAGCCAAGTTACAACCTTTAAAGTCCCTTTGATTTGCATTCATGTTTAGCACTAGTAAGAGGAAGATTGATTTAGGTACAAGCCTATGGTTGTGCAACCACCCGTTTGCCTTTTGTGTGTCTAGCTCATCTATGCTAGAGCTTACATGTAGCCGAGAGGAGAGACATTGTGAGGGGTGTGTTGATTTGGGTGTTGAGGATAGGTTATTACAAGAATTACATGTTGATGCTTGAGTCTAAATTGATCGCTTGTGTGTGAAATTGATTTTTAGTGGATTGCTTGGGACAAGAAATGGTTAAGTGTGGGGATGTGACGGGTGGTTCAAGGAACAACCCTTTATATCATTAAAACGCTTATTTTAACCACATTTGATCATGTTATTGCTTGGAATTGGGTGACTACGAGTGCTTTGGTTGCAGGTGCATTAAGGAGCTAAAAACGAAGAAATATGGGCTTTGGAACGGACCGGAACGGATCGGGATAAGGAAGATTTGATCGAAGAAAAAAAATCAATTTTTGAAGGTCTCCACCGTACCTTACGGTAGCCACCGTAAGGTACGGTGGCTTCTGGGCTTAAATTGTTATCCGTATTGCAGACTCAAACGGCCGTTGGTTTTCTTCTTTCCACCGTACCTTACGGTGGCCACCGTAAGGTACGGTGGCCTCTGCACCAAAAATTGTAACCTCCACTATTAATGACGGTTTTGATGGGTCTTTTCACATTCTTTCACTTGGGGAACGTTTCTAAAGACTATTTGGGTGATTTTGGCTGGGTTTTATCATTGGAGAACAATTCTAAACATTCGGTTTATGTTTTTGATGCTTATGAACATTTCCTTGATTGTGATGATGATTCACCAAACCATGCTTGGCTAAAACTCTTGGTGATCATTCCTTGGTGAAGTTTTTCTTGAACTCTTATGTATGTTCCTATGAATTTCTAGAATGGTAATCTAGTATGTTTGCTTGATTGTTGTGGTGTTTGAACAATTGTTTGTAGTTGTTAATTAATTTACCAATATTTAGTCTTAATCGTACGTTCTTGGTGTTGCAAACAATCGAGATATTGTGGGTAGGATTTGGGTTGGTTAATTGATTAATTGGTCATCGGGAAACAACCTCGAATTAATATAATCCGAGTACTTTGTTCTCTTTTATCACAACAATTGTTTATGCACGAGTTATGTCTATGTAACTCTTTCTAGTTGGAACTTTTGCATAAGTGTTTAGGGAAAACGGATCCTGGAATAGTCATTGTTTAAATAACTTGAAGAACAAACCCAATTTGAATCAGTAACTTAGTTTCTTTTTATTAAGTTCAAACCTAAAACAACCAACAACTCTTGATCTTTATTTTTATTTAGTAGATTAATTTTAGTTAATTCGCAAAATTGTTAGTTTACACACATTCCACAAACTTCCTGTGTTCGATACCTTCTTGCCACTATTTGCTAGTTGTAATTGGGAAATTTTACATGTACCACGACAAGCACGTCAACTGTCAGGTTGAGCGCAGCCATTGATTGGCTGGGAACTCTGACGGGCAGCCTGTAGCGTCAGGAACAGTTGCCTGGGGCAGGAGTGTGTGTCTCGAGGCTGCCCCAGAAAGCATCTTCTAATCGTATTGACGAAGCTTTATTTATCTTGCTGAAGAAGCTTCGTATGGTGCTTCTTCCGCTGACGTAGAACGGGCGGATAAGTCTGTGTCATCTGTCTGATGGACGCTTGCCACTCCGCTGACGTAGAACGGGTGGGTAAGTCTGCGTCATCTGTCTGATGGAAGCTTGCCACTCCGTTGACGAAGAACGGGCAGGTAAGTCTGCGTCTTCTGCTCGATGGACGCGAGTTATTCTGCCTACGTTGTCTGATGGACGCTTGCCACTCCGCTAACCTAGAACGGGCGGGTAAGTCTGCGTCATCTGTCCGATGGGCGCGAGTTATTCTGCCTACGTAAAGCAGGTGGTGTGTGTGTTTTAGCTAGTTTGTGATATGGTATTTGCTAGGGCTTTGGTACCATATCCCTTCAGTAATCATTCGCTTAGCTATCCTATGGTTGGTTATACACGAATTTCACGAGTACTTTACATAGTAGACTAAAACATGTGAACTCACTGACATTATTTTGACAAATCTTTTACGCATGTTTTTCAGGTAATTGACTATGAGGAGCGGAGGCTTGGGAGAGGAGTTTGAGCATGCACGTCGTGGTACCATCACCGGTTGGAATTCATTATTGTTGTTCATGTCGTTTCTTGGTATTTGATACAATGATTTTCATATAATATTATGTTTTTCTTAATTATGTATGACAATGATTATCTCTTGATGGTATCTTTCTAAATTACATTTTATGTGTTGCTCGAACCTTGTGCTTGAAAACCTTTCGAATCACATCCCCGTGTTTCCACCTTGGTGGGGTGTGACAGATTGGTATCAGAGCAGAGGCTTATAACGAACTAAGATTCTTTTTCTGTCAACTATAACCAAAACATTTTCGAAACATTTTCATAAAGTACCACATTACCTCGCCTTGCACATCTCAAGTCTCAAGCTGCTCCCCGACTACACATGGGTATAATATTTCATTTATTGACATTCATGTTCATTCATATACATATGCGTTTTACAGGATCATGGCTATCACAGTTGACCTTACCCTGCTATCTGACGCTGATGAGGATTACCTCGTCGATGCCACTCCTGAGGAGGACACCCATCATGTCGCTCCCGCACATCATGTCCTTATTTCTTATGAGGCGCCCGACTATCCACATGACAGTGTTGGCTTCATTAAGGACGGCTCTGACGAGGATGTGGATCCTGACCCTACAGATCACCGTGTCTCTGACGACGACGTGGAGTATGACGCCCCTCCTACTCTCTGACTCCGACATTCCTCCTGCAGTGATTCCTTTCGAGGACCCAGCCCCTACTGAGGTTCCTCCTATGGCACAGCCTCTTTCCGCACTTTCCGCTACTTCTCGAGCGGTGGACGCCATAGGTGCACTTCTCGGAAGCGGGTGCGTCAGCCGATCGTCCCTGCGATTCCCGCTCTTTCTCCTGTTCCCGTAGTGCCTGCTGACCCCATTGTTCTCGGCGAGCCCGATCATCCTATTGATCCTATACCGGATGAGCCAGTCGAGGAGGCACCCGTGCTAGAGTCCGAGCCACCTTGTCGATTAAGGAGGAGATCACAGGCCAACAAGCAGCCCTACCTCCCCACTCTCGTAGGTGACCTCGCACACCAGGATGAGGAGGACGATGCGGAGGCGATGACCTTGGGAGGATCTTCTGGCAGACCGCTGTATATAGAGCGAGGTGTTCTTCTGTCCCACGATTCTCAGCTGGTGAGTTTGGGTGTTTGGATTCAGCAGTTAGAGGATCGTGTTGCTGAGGCCAAGCAGGGGAGACTTGCAGCTGCTATTGGATTGGTGGAGGCAAAGATGCGCTTGGATGCACTGGAGAAGAGGATGTAAGAGTTGGACCAGCGCATGAGATCTGCATTCGCTGCCCTCGCTGCTGCTTTTCCATCTTCGTCTTCTTAGGAGGTTTCATGACTGTACTTTATGATGTTTTATTTTGTGGTTGTGGTTTAGACACATGCGGCTAGGCCGCCGATCTTTTGTAACAGAACAATGGATGTGCTTAAACTACTTTATGAAATGAAATGGTTATATGGTATTTTAATTCATGATGTGCCCTATTTATTATTTTGTCTTGTGGACTTACTGTTCATGGTTATATTTGGTTGTTATATTTGTGTGCATGACAATATTTATGAAATATGTGTCTTATACTTTTGATAGGTGATGTATTAAAGGGAAAACACACAAACCCCATAATTATGCAAGAAACAACAATGGCGAGCCACTCCCAGCCACTCCCGCTGAGCTGGCTAGGCGAATTGCTGAAGCGATTGCTCGACATGATGCAACTCGAGCTGATTCTATCGGCGGTTCTGGTGGTACTGGTCACCGACGGGGAAGCAATATGGATAACGGTAGAAATTTTGGTTCGAAATTCTCTACTTACTACTCCTACACGAATTTTTGTGTTGTTAATATTTAATATTGTATACACAGAAGTTAAAAACCCTATTCGGGGATCTTCGCACAAAACTTTCATAGCCTGCAAACCATGGAACTTTCGTGCTACCGAAGGTACTGTTGGGATTGTCTGATGGGTTGAGAAGACTGAGTCTGTTCTTGACATCAGTGGTTGTTCCAAGGATCAGAATGTGAAGTAATCTACTTGCACTTTTCCAAGACAAAGCTCTTACCTTGTGGAATATTCAAGAGCAAACCTTGGGTAGAGATGCGACCTACAATCTCACTTGGGACGATCTGAAAACTCTGCTCATGGAAAAGTACTGTCCTAGGAGCGAACTGCGATCTTTGCTGGTGAGAGTTCTGGAGACAAGCGCAAGCGATCTGGTTCCAAGAAGGATAAGAACTCCTCTTAAAAACGCCAAGATTCCGTGAAGGTTTTTGCTACCACCACTGTTGTCGGGCCCAAGAAGAAATACAACGGGCCCTATCCCTATTGTAGCAAATGTAATTACCACCTTGTCGGCACTTGTGAGAGTATTCTATGCCAGAACTGCAACCGCCGTGGCCACCAAACCGCTAACTGGAAAGCCAAAGCTGCCAACACTCCTCCTCCAAAAAACGAGTGTTATGAATGTGGTGCAACCGGTCATTTCCGCAAGGATTGCCCAAAGGCTAAGGATCAAGCACGCGGACGAGCATTCGAGCTAGGAACCAATGAAGCATGCGATGATCCGAATGTGGTTACCTGTACCTTTTTCCTTAACAACCATTATGCATTGGTAGTTTTTTATTCAGCCGCTGATTTTAGCTTTGTGTCCACCAACTTTAAGAAATGCCTTCGGTTAGAATCGAGTAAGATGGATACACACTATACTATAGAATTGTCCAATGGTAAATAATTGATCTTCGTGAAGGCATCGTCAACTATGCACCATTTCATTGTCATCAGGAAGTCTGCTTCGGCTAGTAATTGATCAATCTCATCATCCAAAGAATTAACGCTTGCTTCCGAGTCAGCTTCACTTTTCGAGTTAAAATATACAGATTCAGGTTCATCAGAAACATTAGCAACTGAGTCAATGATAGTTCCCGAAACATTCTCAGCATTTGTGTCTTCAACTTTGTCAGCAACAGAAACCTGAACTTCATCAACTATCTCCTCAATCACAACTTCAGACACTTTCTCAGATTTCAAAACATCTTCAGATATCACCGACTCCTCTTAATCCATCTCCTTAGCAAGATATGCTACATTCCCACTCGTAATCTCCTCAACTCCCAATTGCATTGCAGTCCAATCATAACCCTCATCTTTCTGAATCACCAATACCTGATTCTGATTCTCATTTTAAGGTTGGCTATTAGGTGTAGAAATAGGAATGATGGTTCTGGTTGGGTTAGATGGAGTTTGAGTTTGAGTTTGATTTGGTGTAGATGTTTGTCTAGATGTGGTATTTTGAGAGGTGTTTTGTCGGTTTTTGAAATTGTTTTGTTGTGGATAGTTGTTGTTGTTTTGGCTTTGATAGGTAACCTAGTTTTGTGATTGTCGGTTCTGATAATTGGAATTAAAAGGGTTCCTGTTACCTTGCTGCATCGGTTGAGTACACTCTCTCTTGAAATGACCTTGAGTACCACAATTTAAACAAGTTACCTTAGCGTTGTTGAAGCCATAGGTAGTATTTGGTGAGGTGGCAAGATCAGTTCTTCCTGTCTTCTCAATAAACTCTGTAGCTCTTCTCATCACACTAGCAAAAGCCCATTGAATATCTATCAATTCCATCTCTTCTTTATCTATCTGGGCATAATCTTCATTAGTCAGATTGTTGTTCCCTATCTGACTTTCTACAAGTCCATTGTAAGAAGCGACCATTGCTAAAACCAAAGCAACGTGTTGCTGTGCCACTTCAACAATAACAATATTATTCATGTTGGAAGTTTCCAACACGATCGGACTTTGTCTTGATGAAGCTTGGGTCATTGGTGGAACATATTGTTGTTGTTGAGGTGTGTTTATGGTTGATGTGTAACATGCTGCAGACATTTGAGGTGGAGGTGGTATGTAAGAGTTTGTATAGGTTGGTGTGTAGGTTGATGTTTGTGCAAACTAATTAATTGGGTTTCTTGGTGGTTCAACAACACTAGAAACACAAGCTATATGAGGTGCAACACTTCCACCAACGCTTGAACTGGACATAGAAGAAGATGATGTAGCATGATACAGTTCCGGGTTCTGAGGAAACTGTGATCTTTTAGCTTTTCTCTTCTCTTCCAATTCTTTGTTCTCCAACTTTTGAATCAGCTCATTAATGGCCTAATACTGATAAGCATCTTTTTCCTTCAAGACTTCAATATGTTGACTCCAATATGGATGCAATGAATCAGCAAACTTGTCTACCAATTCTGTCATAGGAATCTTGATATCATAGTTTGATAGCTCTGTTAATAGATGACAGTATCATGGAACAAGTTCTTTTAAGGTTTCATTCCCAACATAGCTGAAATTCTCAAACTCTTTCTTCAGCTCTTCAACCCTCAATCTTCTTGTCTTCTCGTTACCATCGTGCCTGTTTTTCAACACATCCCATAACTGCTTTGATGTAGTACACGATCCAAACTGATGTAGTAAATCTGTAGTCAAAGCTTGGGACAGTTGTGAAAAGGCTTTCATCTCCACTGCGAACTTTTTCTTTTCGTCTTCTTTCAACTCTTCAAGTGGAATCTGGATATCGGTGTTCTCAAGACATGGAGCAATGTATCCTTTGACTGTCATTTGCCAAGCTTCACTTCCTTCCAAACCCATGCCCTCTAGATGAATCTTGAACTTCTTTTCCCATTGGTTATAATCTACCATTTCCATCAACTTCGGAGGACGATTCTGTCACACCACGCCAATGGCGGAAACACGTGGCGCAACTCTCGAAAGTATATCAAAGTCAAGATTAACACAAACCATATTTAATTAGAAAAGATTATTTATTAAGATGTGGAAATTAAGTACCTTGTCTTAAATAAAACAACAACAGAATGTTCGAAAATAGGGTTTTCCATTTATGTCCCAACCCAATGCTAAATGTAGATGAAACCCCCAACAAGTGTCCGACATTTTGAATTCCACCGTACTAGCCTCATATCTTTTCGGCACTTAGTTACCTGAAAGATATGTTTAAAAAAGACGTCAATATATAAAATATTGGTGAGTTCACAGGTTTTAGTTCCATAACAACAACATTTCAACAACAACATTATTAGTGGAACAAAATAAGTAGTGACCTTTGTAGTGAGTAGCTAACTCCTACAAAAACTATGACGAGTAATTCCTTAAGCCCATAACCAATCCAAAACTAACAATAATGCCTCGCGAGCAGAAGTTGTTTCTTGGAAAATAACCACTTAGTTTAGAATACGTGCACCCCTGACATACAAAGTCGTATAATCGACGCTATCGATTAAGGGTGGGCCTTGTCAGGCACCAATAGTACTATTCAAATATTCTTTCGGTTCTCGATTTCAACACCCACAACACACGAGTAAATGGTTACAGTAGCGAGGACTCACCCCGAGTGGCGTACAAACAACAAAACCTAAGTACTCATCATGTCACTTATCACATTTTAACATTTAAAAACATTTTGACATGTAACAACATTTGACATACATATTTTTCCCCCATAGTAAAACAGTAAAACGGGGCCGTGAAACTCACCTGAAGTACAGCGTGCAATTAAATAGCAGAGAATAGCAAGTCCAAGGTCAAGCACCTACGAACGTCCTAGTGCGTATAAGTCACTAAGTCTATAGAGAGTGTTTTCTGGCAAGTTGTACATCCCACTCCCAATACCACTATGTGTACACAATTCCCCATTTAAGTAAATGTATGTCCTAGGTCCGTTGGTGATGGATTTCCGTTGTTATAAGTTACATTTATATTTTCGTATTAACTAACTCGTTTTACATTATCCTCGACTCGACTCACTTTACCATATAATTATTTTCCCACTAAATAATTATACTAGGGTCTTGTCGGTCGATATCTCATTTTCATCCTTCGACTCGATTCACCTTACCATATATTTATTTTCCCATTAAATAAATATACTAGGATCTTGTCGATTCGATATTACATTTCAACACTCGACTCGACTCACCTTACCATATATTTATTTTCCCATTAAATAAATATACTAGGATCTTGTCGATTCGATATTACATTTTCAACACTCGACTCGACTCACCTTACCATATATTTATTTTCCAATTAAATAAATATACTAGGATCTTGTCGATTCGAACAATGTCAAGTTTACCTACTCGTTTTAAACGTGAAATCTTTGTGGATTATTTACGTTAATTCTCCCATGAATAGATTTTCAACACTTAGGAAAGTGTTATGTATTATCACCCAAATTATATATTTTAGTTCATAAAATTTGCATATTTTCATTTCCACATTAGACGCAACAACATATATACGTATCTTGTAGGAAGTTATACAATATATATATACTTATTCGTCCGTTGTACATTATGTCTGTAGTATAAATACATTACACCCGATTGTGTATTTATATATTTTCATATTCCGAATAATACAAGTTGTGTGTATATATTTTTGTAGGAATAAATACTTGTCGTCGTAATATTATTTTTCCTGCGTCCACAGTACATATATATACTTTGTTATTTTTCTTAACGTTTCCACAATATATTTCCTTGAAATTAATAAACCTTTAATTTCTACCTATTTTACTTGGACACTAACAATAATTGTATTTTAAAAGTCAAAACTTGATTACTTACAATTAAAATGTTCCAACACTTCTATATTCCCATAAATATAAAAGTGTTCATTTTTATACAACTTTTCATCAAGTCTTTAAATTACCAATTCATTATAAAAACCTTTGTTTCTATTCTTCCCAATATGTTTAGTAATTCATATTTTTATAAAATCTTATTTTATAAAAATGCTTTTTATATAAAATATACTTTGGTAAGTTTTCAAATTCTTTTCAAAACAACCTTGGAAAGTTAACATTTTCCACTTTTTACACCTAACTTTCCAAAGTTACATTTTTATATCCAAGTTTCCAAAATGTCATTTTATACCCCTTAATTCTTAAAGTTACAAATTAATTCCTTTAACTTTCAGAAGTTACATTTTCCACCTACATCTTCCAAAAGTGACTATTTTACACAAAACTAGTAAACTTGTTTTTATCAATTTGTCCATATGAATTATTGTTATGGTTCCACACTAGTAAAAGTCCATAACACTCTTATTAGGGATAATATTATATGTATTAGGTGTGTTAAATCCAAGATGTCCAATATGTCCATTTTTAGAGTTTTAAAGTAAGTTTCTTTAAAGATGTAGTTTTCATATCTTATATCATTTATAAGTTCCATCATATTATTATATTTTAGATGTTCATATTATGATGATAGAAATCACTTTTAAGTATGTTCAAGTTACTTTTACAAAAACTACTCAAAACATGTTTAAACGTAAGCTTATGTGAGCTTATAAAAATTACAAAAATCTCTAAAAATGTTATAAAAACTCACGGTTTTAATACACACATATATAAGTCTTTGTTAAACTTATAAGAACATATATTTATATCATGATTAAACCTTAGTTTTCAATATTATTTTAGAGCTTTAACATATATAAGATTATATTAGCATTTTTACTACAAAAACATTAAGAACAACATCACCAACACCTACGGCCCTTATACATTTTTATAACCATCCATTTTAGTCTTGTAACAATATACAAATCTTATGTCTAAAAACTTTGTTTAACTCCCTTCATGTACAACTTGCAAGACTACACAATTATAACAAGTATTGAATAAGAAAAGCATAGAGTTTTACCACTAGTTCAAGACTAGGGAAGAAAACAAACGATGGAAGGAAGGTTTCTCAGGCCAAAATACTCAAGGACTTCTGATGCGGTTGAAGCCCAAGAAAGTCCAACGAGGTAGGAAAAAGAATCATCGAGTTTGGAGGTGCGCAGCTTCTTCAAGGTCCAAAACATGACAGGCTGTTACAGCAGATCCGAAGCTGCGCAGTCGTCTTCCATGGACGGTTTGGAGGTCCAAAACCTGTTGGATTTGTATGAAAATGGTGGTGATCTTCAGGGACTAGATAGAGGTTTCTTTGAAGGGGTTAATCACTCATTTTAGAGAAGAAATGAAAGAGTTATGGCCTGTAGAAAATGGCATTACGAATCTGCCAGAATCAAACCAAGGTTTTATGACTTGAAATGGATTTGAATATGGATGATTTTGTGTATTTGGAAGTTGAAAAAAAAAGAATTATGTGTGTGTTAAACTCACGGCAGTAGCAGCAGAATTTTGAAGACTTTTGTGAGTTTTTGATCCATAAAAACTTGTGTTTATGCCTTTAAAACATCAAGGAGACAAGGCATGCATTACAAGTCCAAGGTACACCATCTTTTAAGGAGTTTTGTTGGGATTTTGTGGAGCTCAAGGTGGCTCCTTTTCCTCCACCCTAGGTCCGCCCCCAATGGCTCTTGTGGGTCCCACACGAAGTTTATAATAATTCATCAGTTATTTAAGCGATTTCGTTGCGGCTTGGTTCGGGTGTTTTGGGTTTTATACGCGTTTTTGTTACAAATGATTCCGGACATTAAATCAGCCCTTATAACCCTTAATTATGGTCTAAATTAAGTGGTGATAGGTTATTTAGGCTCTGGATGGGTGAAATTATGAGTTATACGCGTATCGGGTGCGATGCGCGCATTTTATTTATTACCGGGAGATTTGTATTTGGAGTTTTCAATTATAATTTTGGAGTAATACATAATATTTTATGAAAATACCCTTTATTTTATATCCCGGGTGTTTGGGATCATTTTCGGTTAATTAATTATTACGGGGTAGCCACCAACGTCCGTTCCGGATAAGTACATTTGCACGCGATTGCGCCGTGCTTCTAATTAAACAAATGCATTCCTTTGCATCCTATGGGGAATTTGCTATTCTCTAAAGGCCAAATTAATATAATGAATTTAATAATGCACTTAATTAATATTAAATATTAATTACTAATTAATTAATTAGTACGGAATTACGTCAATTTTGCCGGTTGTCACATTCTCCCCCCCCCCCCGTTAAGAGAATTCCGTCCCGGAATTCAGTTCTTGTCATATGTTACAGGAGTATCCCTGTACGGGGCGGGATATTTGTGCTTCACTCGATTTCCTAATTCTTGCGTGAACTCGATTTCACGCTCAACGTTCTATAGTCGCAATATCCTAATCCAACACGACTAAGCTTTTGGACTTTCCGATCCATCGCATCTATCGAATTCCCGAAGTAACGAAGCTTAGTGTTAGCGTGAATCTCGTTGGTCGATAAAACCACAACTCAACAACAACACAAACTCGAATCCGACTTACGGGATACATCAAGAGTCTTATAAAGCTCTTACAGAAACGCGATGTTTAAAAATCACGAGACCAATCCCGACTGATATTCCTAACCGACTGGAATATCAAGGTCTGAGTCTATCACGATTTTCAGCCCTAACAACGCCTCACCAAGGAGATACCCTTAGTGACAACCTATCATCGACTTGAAGTTCTAAAGGCGAGCGCCTAATCCGCATAACTTCTCGATCAGTCTCGAATCATTTCCAAACGATCATAGACCTGATAGGTTTATTAGTCGTTTCTAGAATAGTGCAGGCCTAGTTACATGTCTTCCCTCGCTTGCCACTCGACGCAATGGAGGTTTAGACTTATGTCATGAAAGGCTTGAACGATACATTCCGAACACTTAAGTGATAACTTCAAGTGCACGACAATGTTAGCAACGAAGCATACGAACTCCGGTTACCGCAAGAATCAACAGTATCAACGCGCAATAACACCGATAGGAAAAGTTCATTCTTTTGGGCCGTTCGCCCGAGAATGACAAGCCATACTCGCATCCAATAGAGCATACAAGGCTTGATGCAAGGTCTAGAGAACCTTGCATGACACGGCTACTGCAATCCGATATTATAGATATCATCGCCTCGTGCTTAAGTACCACTTCCTCGAAGTATAAATGGGTTAAATATCCTAGTATACCGGTTTTTAGAATGGGTAGGGATTGGGAGGGTTCCGATAAGCCATTAACTGTCACTCAGACCATATCACGACCGCTCGGCATTCCAGGTAGTCCTAGTGATGGGAGTCCGTTCCCATCACCGGGTGAGGAATATCCGACTATTGCAGCAATCTGGACGCTCCCAACAATCGATCCCTTCGCAGGACTTCTCTGTCTACCCATTTTCTGGTTGAGCGCATTACCTAAGGCTTAACAAATTCAATCGCTCGAACTTGTATGAACGGGCAACCTAACGGTCTGAACGTGTAAAGGCTTAACCTATTCCTTATGTCTTGAGTCATTCATCACGACACTGACCTTTATCCTGATGGTCCTCAACTATGAGAAAATTTGCCTGTCAAGCAATCAGCGGAGAACATTACTGTTTGCAAAATCCTGTCTTCCCATACGACTATCGGTATGTATCCAGGGTGTGGCTTGACTAGAACGGAATATAAGCGTCAATCATTTCCAGTGATTTCTAACGAGAAGTCGAAGCTTCCAACATTCGAATTACGCTACAACAGATGATCCTACCAGATCACAGAACAAAAGACCACATCGCAAAATGCATTGGTTATTACAGGAACGAGGTATATGGAACAAGAGTATCCACTCCAAGCAAGGCTACCCAATACGAGTTCCATTAAGCGTGCCTTAAGGACATGATTCATTCCATCGGTATTGACAATATACTCAATCGATTTCAAGCGGCACTGACCACTCCCTCTCGAATTGACTATTGGAGTCAACACAAGGATCCCCAAAACAAAAGGAGAACTGAATTTAAACTTTTCTATTCCTCTAGGGCTCCAACATGCTTGGACCATTGAGGAAATGTGTCAAATTGGGCCATGAATGCGATTCACGTCACGGCGTGAAAGTCATAGGCACAGGTTCCTCCTTTGGGATTTCACAACCCTATGCTCTGAGGCCATCTCCAAAATTGATACGATCGACAAAATGATGAGCAAGATCCAGAATCTTCCCATAAGGCAGATCCTTCGGCGACCCAAGATGCACACTCATGGGTATATAGAGTGAACTTTGAGATCATCTAGATTAGTCAGGCTCTTGACCGCACTGACCTGTCGGTCGCTAGGCTATAGAGCCTGAAACCACCGTAGATAAGGACAGGGAACCCTGCTCCAGCGTGAGCAAAGCTCCTAGAAAAGAACTAGAGACATCTACAATGACTTAAGGTTGAAATGGACACTACCATTTCCAGAGCAAAGGCAACAAAGCCAGGATGGGATGGACCTACAATCTCGGGAAAGACAACATCAAAGGGAGCCTGAGATGATCATCCCATCAACGATAGGGGTAGCACCCCAAGAAAGATAGAAAGAAAGATAAGGCTACAAGCCATTCATGACTCATTCTATGATTTTCAAAGAAATCTAAATCCCAAGAACGAATGATCACAACATGGACACCACCAAATCCACGCCACAGGTGGATCCACTTTGATCATTTCGAAAGCTTTAATTTAGTTAGCCATCCACTAACAATTTCGCATTCAACTACACGACACAACAACAGAGATGATTTCCCACTAACCTAATAGGAAGAAAGGACAAATAATGAGTCTTCTGAGATTAGTCATCCTCAAAGGTACAGGCCAGAATGCGGGACGCATTCACTCGACACCTTTAGGATACCAGTCACAATTAAAGTTCACTATCAGATGGACGAGTCTCTCATCATCATATGGGGTTACGTTTCGACTTTCGGTCGATTGTCTAAATTAATTATAGAATTGGATTATAGAGGGAAAGCGTCAACATTATGTTCAGAGCATCTTAGCATGACCACATAGTGGTCCGTTTAAACGCCCAACATTCCACATAATCAATCCCCACAGCTCACAGTCCTGATTATGGTTGTTACTAACTTGTCTCCAATGGAATCTAAAGGTCAATGGCATTAATGAGAGGTTGAGGTGGCGCTTCCACCTCAAGAAAGATAAGGGCATCACTAAACATTACTTTTACGCCAACCACAAGGCAACACCTCGGCTTCCACAACAAAGCAATACAACGACAAGACAATAAAACGATGAAGCAGCGTAACGGCAAAGCAACAAGACGGAGAGGATACCACTAAGACAAGCACGCATCACGATGCGTCTCGGCTTACTCTTGGTTGCGCGACCCTTAACCGAATCCTCAGCAATGAACCAATTCTCGATAGGCTCATTCATAGGAACAGATGGATCAATAGGTGCAATCGGCACCTTAGTGGAATGGGAGCTATAGACTCCAAAGAAGCAACTGGCTCGTCTGAACTGAAATGTATGTAGGGAAAATAACTGTAGCCTTGGCAGAAGCAACGAAAACGATCAATCACCAACAGCAAGCTCTATAGGGGTTACGGAGACAAAACAGCATCAAACTTAGCAGGAGTCTCAGGAATAACATCAATCATCAAGTTCTGCAGGACCTTTAGAACCAACAACATCTAGCTCAATATGAGCTACGGAAACAACCGTAACAGACATAGCAGAGATTAAGGAGCGACTTCAATAACAGCAACAGGCTCGACGGGAACCTTAGACTTGTTATGGATTTTAGATGTATTTCAAATAGGATCCGTATGACCTACAAGCTAGCCAACATCTTTCCCAATATCAAAGATAGTGGTCACAACAAGAATAACAGATAGTAGAGGTGAAGGATCATGATTAATCAAGACGCATGATTAAATAGACATGATACAGACTCTGACGAATCAACCGAGTCGTCCTTCTTATTGGGTCCTCTTCCATGTTCCCTTGGCACAAGCATCGACATTCATCTGATTAAGTGTCTTTCCGTCATCTAAGCGAGGTCGATGGACTTTCTTCCAGATTGTCCATGTGGTGAGGATACCAAAGCATGACGAGAGTTTAGACAGGACGCATTCTCCATAACGAATGGGTCTCGCAAACTCTGTCTACAAACCACCAAGTCGAGGGAACGCAACGCTTCAGTATCTGTAGGGGCTGGTGAAAAACACTTTGCATCAGTTGTCGACTTATTCGATAACTAGTCTCGTCGTCGCAATGAGGGTGGCTGACATTCAGCATTGCAACAACGGTAATGGAATTGTCTCCCCATGGATGTGTTTAGTTAAACAGAATAATGTGACCGCTCTCATCAGTCAACCATTTGCTTTTTGAAGGGATTTCAATGTCAGCAGGAGGCGTCTTGCGACAATTGATAATTTCTGAACACACATTTTACGATTTCAGTTCCCGAAGTGTGGTTTCACTCCCCCAAGATTTATGGAGGATTCATACACGCTACACGCATCAAACACTCTCAGGTGTTCACCTGCTCGAGTGAGACTACTAAGAATCCTCGAAATAAAACAAACAGGAGAGGGGTAGAGGAGTCTTACGTTGACCTCCGTATCTTAAGATAGTAGCATGACATAAGCACCAAACTGCTAAGCCTATCACGAATCATCTTCCGGAATATGATCCAGGGCTATCACAACGAGTATTGAACCATACATGAACGCTCAATACATCGAGCAGTGGCTTCTCATGGGGTAAGCGTATGCACTTCCGAGTTAGTCCATAGCCAAACGCAGGCTGGGGCTTGCTTCTCCACTACACTCCGTCAGCACAACACTGGCGAACGCTGCCTCGGTCGTGATCAGTGGCCGAAATTTTCGACATCAGCGAAAATTAGCAAAGCCTAAGACTTGCAGATGTGCAATACAGCCGACTGATTTCGCAATCAGTCTGCAACCACATAGGAACTACCAACATTGTCGATTCAGACGAGGGCTATCGAGCCTTCTAGATAAGAATGCTCAAGCCTCCTAACTTAGCAACGTCGATTTGGTCCTCAAATTGGAGAAGGAACACCTGGCCCTCGAAGACAACTAGGGCATGTGTTTGATCAAGAATGACTTACTCACAATAACAACAAAGCAGCACACGGGCCACGAGTCTTATAACTGATCCACACATTGTCCCGTGCTCAAACCGAACTGGTTCTTGCAGGGGCGCACCCTCGGTCTTCACTGGGTCCTGGGTACAACATTCCTCGTATCATACCAAACATTCATCGCTTCGGTAGACAGTGCATCCTCGTTCGTCCGCTCCTTTGGAAAAACTTTCTGGCGAAGGCATTCAACTCCCGTCCCCATCCGATGCGAGGGTTTACGTCAGGTTACTCATATAAACAGGCGTTCGAGTTCTTCTACGTTCGAACCTTAGAGGTAATGTTAAAGAAGGCTCATTGGGTTTGCTAGGAATTTAATCAAGGGATATCGATAAGAAAAGCGAAGTCTGAACCTAGAGGACAAGAACAACCAAAACAAAGAGGGATCACCAACCTCGGCCCTAGCGCCCACCAAGGTTACCGTGCACCCCAAATTATTATTACGTGTGCACCCGTAATGATAATTTGCGTTGCCAGGTAATCTCGGTGCCCGCTAGTTCCGAGCTTCCTGATCCAGAAACAGAGGATTCATACAACCCATGTACAATTATCTTTCTTTTCTAAAAATGTTTCATTGTGTTTTAGTTTGAAAACTTTGTTTTCGAGCCAAAACCGGTTATAGTCTAGATTTTTCAAAAATGCTAGTTCGCTATAACCTTGGCTCTGATACCACTTCTGTCACACCATGCCAATGGCGGAAACACGTGGTGCAACGCTCGAAAGTATATCAAAGTCAAGATTAACACAAACCATATTTAATTAGAAAAGATTATTTATTAAGATGTCGAAATTAAGTACCTTGTCTTAAATAAAACAACAACATAATGTTCGAAAATAGGGTTTTCCATTTATGTCCCAACCCAATGGTAAATGTAGATGAAACCCCCGACAAGTGTCCGACATTTCGAATTCCACCGTACTAGCCTCATATTTTTTCGGCACTTAGTTACCTGAAAGATATGTTTAAAAAGACGTCAATATATAAAATATTGGTGAGTTCACAGGTTTTAGTTCCATAACAACAACATTTCAACAACAACATTATTAGTGGAACAAAATAAGTAGTGACCTTTGTAGTGAGTAGCTAAATCCTACAAAAACTATGACGAGCAATTCCTTAAGCCCATAACAATCCAAGACTAACAATAATGCCTCGCGAGCAGAAGTTGTTTCTCGGAAAATAACAACTTAGTTCAGAATACGTGCACCCCTCACATACAAATTCGTATAATCGACGCTATCGATTAAGGGTGGGCCTTGTCAGGCACCAATAGTACTATCCAAATATTCCTTCGGTTCTCGATTTCAACACCCACAACACACGATTAAATGGTTACAGTAGCGAGGACTCACCCCGAGTGGCGTACAAACAACAAAACCTAAGTACTCATCATGTCACTTATCACATTTTAACATTTAAAAAAATTTTGACATGTAACAACATTTGACAAACATATCTTTCCCCCATAGTAAAACAGTTAAAACGGGGCCGTGAAACTCACCAGAAGTACAGCGTGCAATTAAATAGCAGAGAATAGCAACTCCAAGGTCAAGCACCTACGAACGTCCTAGTGCGTATAAGTCACTAAGTCTATAGAGAGTGTTTTTCAGCAAGTTTTACATCCCACTCCCAATACCACTATGTGTACACAATTCCCATTTAAGTAAATGTATGTCCTAGGTCCGTTGGTGATGGATTTCCCTTGTTATAAGTTACATTTTTATTTTCGTATTAACTAACTCGTTTTACATTATCCTCGACTCGACCCACTTTACCATATAATTATTTTCCCATTAAATAATTATACTAAGGTCTTGTCGGTCGATATCTCATTTTCAACCTTCGACACGATTCACCTTACCATATATTTATTTTCCCATTAAATAAATGTACTAGGATCTTGTCGATTCGATATTACATTTCAATACTCGACTCGACTCACCTTACCATATATTTATTTTCCCATTAAATAAATATACTAGGATCTTGTCGATTCGATATTACATTTTCAACACTCGACTCAACTCACCTTACCATATATTTATTTTCCCAATAAATAAATATACTAGGATCTTGTCGATTCGAACAATGTCAAGTTTACCTACTCGTTTTAAACGTGAAATCTTTGTGGATTATTTACGTTAATTCTCCCATGAATAGATTTTCAACACTTAGGAAAGTGTTATGTATTATCACCCAAATTATATATTTTAGTTCATAAAATATGCATATTTTCATTTCCACATTAGACGCAACAACATATATACGTATCTTGTAGGAAGTTATACAATATATATACTTATTCGTCCGTTGTACATTATGTCCGTAGTATAAATACATTACACCCGATTGTGTATTTATATATTTATATATTTCCACAGTACATATATATACTTTGTTATTTTTCCTAACGTTTCCACAATATAATTCCTTGAAATTAATAAACCTTTAATTTCTACATATTTTACTTGGACACTAACAATACTTGTATTTTAAAAGTCAAGACTTGATTACTTACAATTAAAATGTTCCAACACTTCTATATTCCCATAAATATAAAAGTGTTCATTTTTATATAACTTTTCATCAAGTCTTTAAATTACCAATTCATTATAAAACCTTTGTTTCTATTCTTCCCAATATGTTTAGTAATTCATATTTTTATAAAATCTTATTTTATAAAAATGCATTTTATATAAAATATACTTTTGTAAATTTGCAAATTCTTCACAAAACAACCTTGAAAAGTTAACATTTTACACTTTTTACACCTAACTTTTCAAAGTTAGATTTTTATATCCAAGTTTCCAAAATGTCATTTTATACCCCTTAATTCTTAAAGTTACAAATTGATTCCTTTAACTTTCAAAAGTTACATTTTCCACCTACATCTTCCAAAAGTGACTATTTTACACAAAACTAGTAAACTTGTTTTTATTAATTTGTCCATATCAATTATTATTATGGTTCCACACTAGTAAAAGTCCATAACACTCTTATTAGGGATAATATTATATTTACTGGGTGTGTTAAATCCAAGATGTCCAATATGTCCATTTTTAGAGTTTTAAAGTAAGTTTCTTTAAAAATGTAGTTTTCATATCTTGTATCATTTATAAGTTCCATCATATTATTATATTTTAGATGTTCATATTATGATGATAGAAATCACTTTTAAGTATGTTGAAGTTACTTTTACAAAAAAACTACTCAAAACAACTTTAAACGTAAGTTTATGTGAGCTTAGAAAAATTACAAAAATCTCTAAAAATGTTATAAAAACTCACGGTTTTAATACACACATATATAAGTCTTTGTTAAACTTGTAAGAACATATATTATATCATGATTAACCTTAGTTTTCAATATTATTTTAGACCTTTAACATATATAAGATTATATTAGCATTTTTACTACAAAAACATTAAGAACAACATCACCAACACCTACGACCCTTATACATTTTTATAACCATCCATTTTAGTCTTGTAACAATATAAAAATCTTATGTCTAAAAGCTTTGTTTAACTCCCTTCATGTACAACTTGCAAGACTACACAATTATAACAAGTATTGAATAAGAAAAGCATAGAGTTTTACCACTAGTTCAAGACTAGGGAAGAAAACAAATGATGGAAGGAAGGATTCTCAGGCCAAAATACTCAAGGACTTCTGATGAGGTTGAAGCCCAAGAAAGTCCAAGGAGGTAGGAAAAAGAATCACCGAGTTTGGAGGTGCGCAGCCTCTTCAAGGTCCAAAACATGACAGGCTGTTACAGCAGATCCGAAGCTGCGCAGTGGTCTTCCATGAACGGTTTGGAGGTCCAAAACCTGTTGGATTTGTATGCAAATGGTGGGGATCTTCAGGGAATGTATAGAGGTTTCTTTGAAGGGGTTAATCAATCATTTTAGAGAAGATATGAAAGAGTTATGGCTATAGAAAATGGCATTACGAATCTGCCAGAATCAAAACAAGGTTTTATGACTTGAAATGAGTTTGAATATGGATGATTTTGTGTATTTGGAAGTTGAAAAAAAAGAATTATGTGTGTGTTAAAACTCACGGAAGTAGCAGCAGAATTTTGAAGACTTTTGTGAGTTTTTGATCCATAAAAACTTGTGTTTATGCCTTTAAAACATCAAGGAGACAAGGCATGCATTACAAGTCCAAGGTACACCATCTCTTTAAGGAGTTTTGTTGCGATTTTGTGGAGCTCAAGGTGGCTCCTTTTCCTCCACCCTAGGTCCGCCCCCCAAGGGCTCTTGTGGGTCCCACACGAAGTTTATAATAATTCATCAGTTATTTAAGCGAGTTCGTTGCGGCTCGGTTCGGGTGTTTCGGGTTTTATACGCGTTTTTGTTACAAATGATTTCGGACATTAAATCAGCCCTTATAACCCTTAATTATGGTCCAAATAAAGTGTTGATAGGTTATTTAGGCTTTGGATGGGTGAAATTATGAGTTATACGCGTATCGGGTGCGATGCGCGCATTTTATTTATTACCGGGAGATTTGTATTTGAAGTTTTCAATTATGGTTTTGGAGTTCCAAAACACATAATATTTTATCAAAATACCCTTTATTTTATATCCCGGGTGTTTGGGATCATTTTAGGTTAATTAATTATTACCAGGTAGTCACCAACGTCCGTTCCGGATAACTACATTTGCACGCGATTGCGCCGTGCTTCTAATTAAACAAATGCATTCCTATGCATCCTATGGGGAATTTGCTATTCTCTAAAGGCCAAATTAATATAATGAATTTAATATTGCACTTAATTAATGTTAAATATTAATTACTAATTAATTAATTAGTACGGAATTACGTCAATTTTGCCGGTTGTCATAGATTCCCACTGCCTGATGATAGATCATTAATCAATGTGGTAATCGCATTAGTAGTCTGAGAATGCACCGCTGCTGCTGCAATGCCCCAATAATCATTCACTTGTGGTTGTGGAGGTTGAGTAACAGGTGGTGGTGTAGAAGTAGACATGGCAAGATAGTTGATCGATTGAGATGACTGTGTGTTTGTCTTCTGAGAAGCTACAGCCTATGGATTCATTGGAACGTGCTGTTGTTGTGTTGTTGTAGGCCCTGGTGTCATAGGAAATCCCCAAATGTTACTCATGATGTTTGAAATGTAAACACTTAGAAAATTTTCAAAAAACAATAACAGGTTCGACCTCTGACAAGTGTACGTGGGTTCGAATGTAGAAAACTCCTTGGTTCGACCCCTTGAACAGACTCGAATGTAGAAATGTAACACACAAGACTCTTTCGACCTTGATAAATCTCACGTTCGATCTCCCGTTAGGTCGAATGAACACAACTTGGTCGAATGAACAAACAACACATTAGAAAGTTTTGGTTCAACTTAAAAAGACTTAGATTCAACCTGAAAACACTGGTTCGACCCCCAAAACTTACACGTTCGACCCTATTCTCTCTAGTTCGACCCGATCCATTTGAAAACGGTTATTCTTCAAAATTCCGTTAATTTGATCCAAATTTTTCAAAGGTTTATGGATTTTTATGATCTTTATCAGGTTTTGCTTCGGATTTGATGGAGATCAACTTTAATGAATGAAAATTTTGATTTTATCCGTGAAAACTAGTCCAAATCAATCAATCCCCATTAAAACTCAAAGTTCATGCAAAACAGAAAAATTTTGGATGATTTTGGGTCAAGATTTGTTTGAAATCTATCAATTTGCAGTTGTATGATCCAGATAGGCTCTGATACCACTTTGTAAAGGACCGGTTTTGATGAAAACAACTAGATGATCATACAAGTAGAACAATCTTGGTGCGGAAACCCTAGATCATATGCAAAATGATATAGATGAAATCAGACACAATCAAATACCTTTTCAATCATGATTTCATTCGTAAACATTGTTAATGTTGCTTTAGAAATAGACTTACAATGAAATCAAACACGTTCAGAAACATCTAGAACTCAGAGAGAATATAGACCTAACACACACAACCAAAATGACAAAACTTAACTCCTAAATAAAACTTTAAGCTTATATAGGCCTGCAAATTCGACCCCTCGACATGGTTGAATGTGTACCTTCGACCTCTAACAAGGCTCGAACAAAAACAGTCTTCAGAATAGCTTCCTTCGACCATAGATATCTTCCTTCGACCTCTGTAATTTCTTCCTTCGACACCACGTTATCACTAAAACATACCAAATCACTAGAATGTCAATCCAAAGCAATTAGTCACACTTTGTGCATTTACATATAAGGCTTGAGTTGATTTTATGTGATGTGCTGGTAGACTTTGTAGACTTATTACTGTGTGCCTTAGTGATACAAACATAACAAACTACTCGCTAGTGGCCGAACACCTCATGGGCATATGGTCTTGGTACCGTAATTTCGTATGATAGGGTTGCCAAAATCTGAGGTTTTGGGTCGTTATGTTAATTGTTATCCGGGCTATCTTGATTGATCTTTTGTCGTATTAATTTACGGACCTAGATTCAATCAAAATATTTGAAAAAAGAGCTAATATGCCAAATCCTAAAGCTACCGAATTGAAGAACTTAATCTATAATAATGATCAAAGATCATTTAATGCGTCGTATCTTATCTATGATGAAAATCATGATTGATATCAGCCTCAACCTGGTACGTATGCACATGTTACCCTGTAGCATTGATTTGCTAACATGTGCACCTCTGTGCTTCGTATCTTGTACTATAACGGATAACATTTGGCATAATCACGCGTTACGACGAAGCTTTGTGCAAATTCCTTGATACGGCAGTATGTCGTGTGCGCGGGAACCATAAGCCTGTTAGTTTTAATACATCTAATTGCGTATCATTTTAAAGCACTACATAACAGTCTGCATGCGAGCTTATGTGGATAACAATATCTGCAATTGCCTAATCACATATTGTCATTACTGATAATAAATACTAAAGATCAACGGTGTGATCAGATTTCTCAAAAACTGATATGATCCTCTTACTGGAAATCACAAATTATTTACTACTTTAAATTTTTCATTTTCTGCAAAAATATACAAAAACTCAAAAAGATTTTTGGTGTGTTTTAGCATAAATTTCAGAAAATCCAAAATTTTTACATTTCTGTGTTATTTTTTATAACCGATGGTGATTGATGATCATTTTCTGAAGTTTGACAGACCAATTTGAGTTTTGTATCATTAAAATGCTAAATAATGAATATTTGGAGGTTTAAATATTTGAAAATGATAAAACGGGATTTGAATTTGAGATTTGGTAAAATATTCAGAAATCCAAATTCTCATTCGCCCCTCGTTGGGTCGAAGGAGTTTTTGTGTCTTCATTCGAACCTTCTAATGAGGTCGAATGAGAGTGTTTGAGTAATTTGTTTCATTCGAACCATCTGTTTTCCTTCGAGCCTGTAACTAGGGTCGAATGAAGGATGGATCATCTCATTCGAACCCATGTAAGGGTCGAATGTGAGTCCTATATATACCTTATCAGCTTCATTCGAACCCTCATAAATTTTTTTCAAAATTCCCTCTTAACCAGACTTTGTTGCTTGTTTGATTTAGAGATTATTGTTCCTTGTGATATTCTGAATCTTTTGATCCTATTTTAATAGGTAATGAACAAGTTTTCAGGACGGAATCATTGATTGAAGTTATAAACCCTAGAACAACTAATCAGACCTTATTGAACCTATTTAAACAACAATTCATCATTGATAAACTATTATCGATGGTTTTAGGGGAGAAGGAACCAAAATCAAGTGTTTAAAACACATTATTGAATATAATCGATTGATTGAAACTTATAAACCTAGATTTTGGGTGAAAACCATTGATAATAGGTTATTAGGCACAATTGATTGTTGATATATGTTAATAGGCCATATTAGGATCTTAACAAACAATAATGTGATGTTTATCTTAACTGAATTGATTGTTGGTAAATTTGAATTCCAAACAGTCAGATTCGACCAATGATCTAGGTCGAATGAGACTTATCAGGGTCGAATGAGACTTTTGAGGTCGAATAGGCTTGTTTGAGGACTAATGAACTAAGTTAGGTCGAATGAAAGTTTTTGTTCACCTGATTTTCTCATTCGATACACAAAATTCCTCATTCGAACCCCTGATAGGGTCGAATGAGAGAATGTTTTGACCAAAACTCAATTGTTGTCCGATTTTGATAAATTTTCAAGTTTATTGTTTTGCAGAGTATAATGGCTGAACAACAAAATCCAGAAAAGGAAGTACCAGTTCAAGGGCAACCAGAAGAAACCAATGAGTTATTATTTGAACCAGTACACAACTGTTGTGCATTTCTCGATGAAGTGAAGCACCATGTTGAATTCCAAGGGATAATAGAGTTCTCACAAAGAAGCAGAGTTATCTACGCTCTTGCTACAACCAAGACAATTTATAAGGATCATCATTTTAACTTTTGGGAGAAAGCTATGATTACTTTATGGGATGACAAGTCTGCTATCCAAAGTTACATTCAGGGGAACTTTGTACTAGTTACTGAGCAAGACATCAGAGAAGCTTTGCAGTTGAGAGATTCTCCTACAAATCCTATAGAGTTATCTTGGATAGAGCAGAGGAAGTGTTTCTTCAGAAAGAAGTACAATGCTCCAATTACTGATGGTTTACTTCATAAGGCAAAGCTGTGTCCACACTTCAAGTATTTACTACATGTGATTCTGCATGTGTTCGGACCAGTTAGGGAGGTTATCATGTGCTGAGGAAAAGTCTGAGTTCACTGGTTGTTGCTCTAATCTTTAACAAGCCATTTAATGTTTTTGGAATGATATTTGAGCACATGATGGAAGTTTTGAAAGGATTGAAGACTGACAAGTTTCTTATGTATCCAAGATTTCTTCAGATGGTATTTGATAATAAGTATCCTGACTTGAAGAAAGATCCAAGGCAGATTGTTTATCAAAGTCATATGAATCTTAGTACTTTGAGCATAATGAAGGGTTACAAAGCTGTTCCTAAAGATCAAAGGCCACCATTTAAGAACTTGTTTGGACATCTGATTAACCCAGATTATAAGGATCCAGGTCAAAACAAAGCAAGGAATGAGAAGAGTGAATCTGACTCTGATAGCCGTTTATTCCATGTTGACAAAGATACCAACGAAAGCATCAAGTGATTAATAAAGGTGCTAAGTTTGGTAAAGGAAAAGCAAAGGTTGTTGAAGTTGAACCTAAGAAGCAGAAAGTTGTGAAGAAGAAAGGAAAAGCAAAAACGATGTTAGTTGATGAAGAGTCTGCTGATTCAGAAGAGACTCAAGATGATGTAGAATGGGGATTCGGAGAAAATGAAACTATCAAATCAACTAAACCCAAGGCCACTGTGGTTGGTGAGATTGAGAGTTTGAACAAAGCTATTGAAGAAAAGGAACAAAGAGCCCCAGTAGTTGATGATGAAGAGTTGAATTTAACTATTGATAATCTTGACTTTGGTGGATCTCCTGTTGCAAGTGAAAAGATTAAGAAAGCCAAGTACAAGACAATGGCTAAGAGAGATAATCTCAAGAAAAGGAGAGACATAAAAGTAGAATTGTTGGTTGCAGGAAAGAAGGTCCAGTGATTGGAAGTTCTAGTGCTACTACACCCGTGGCATCCCTAGTTGCAAAAAAAATAAAAAAAAAAAGTTGTTCAGGAAGAAGCTGTGAATCCAGCTACTGAAAACTTTTCTAGTACTTTGGAGAATGTGTTACAACAATTTCAGAAGAAGACAAAACCTGTTACACCACCAGTTGCTCAATCATCTACACCACAGGTTACCGTTTCAAGTGAAATGATGGAAGTAGTGAATCGTCAGATAGCAGATGTAATGAAAGCCTTCAACAAGCAACAAGATGAAATAAAACAGATGAAGAAAGATGAGCAGACTATGTTGCAGATTGTTTTATCCTCAAAGGCAAATCAAGATGAGTTAGAAGAGAAGTTGAAAGAGCTTCAAGAAGAAACCAAGATGTTGTTGATGTGATACCCGACGTTTTAGCGAATAGTTAACCGTACTTATATAAAGTTAAGTGTATGTTTAAATATAATATTTGAAGTTAATAAAGTGAATTTTAAGTCCAAAAGCTTATTTTATATGTGAAAATATGACTAGAGGTGTCATATTTAAAATCTTGTCGCGTAGCGATTCTTGCGCGCGAAAACGATCGTTGGTGATGACCCGACTAATATTTAAATTCCGAAATTTGAAATTTACGCTTGAAATAATATTTCTAAACATATTTAGTTGGAAAATATGGAGAAATAAATTAAAAGTTAAAAAATTGTGATTTTTAGTCGCAACACGCGATATTGTGCACACTGTGCGCATATTATACAAAAATTCATCATTTTTACACCGATAGCACCTAATATTAACTCGACTACTATAAATATTATGTCTTGAGTCAAAAATATTATTTTTGGGTGTGTCGGGTATTTAAAACAGTTAAAGGCCTGTATCGCGTTAACTAGTAGTATACCCGCTAATCTACAACCTAATACCCACTTAGTAATATATTATTATTATTAAAATGAATCATCTAACCTAGGTGTGTATGTGTTTCGTGTGTGTGGGCTGCCACCTTAGGCTAGTATGATGATTCAGCTTTAAGCTAATTAATATAATACTAAACTGCTGAGATTAAGCGCGGTCAGAATCTTCTAATGAAAGTGCTGATGAGTCTTCAGTAGTTCTTCAGATATTCTGTCTGGTTTATCTTCAGAATTTCTGATGCATTTTACTCTTCAAAACTTCACATGTTTTCTTCTTTCTTCAACAGTTTCACAAAATAATAAGAGGTTATAAGACAAAGGTTTATTCTGGCTTGTCAATCCTCTTTGACCTTACACTCCCCTCATTATCTGCCAGGTTTTAAAAACTTCCAAAACTACTTCAACACCCCAGTATTCTTTATCACAATAGTGTCGAGTGGGCGGACCGGTCCTGCTGCTGTAAGACCAGCCAATGCCACGGGGGTGAGAACCTCTAAAGATGTGGCAAGGCGGGTAATATAAGGTCCCCCAAATATGTGACTGGCAGTGGTAGTGCCCTAACTACGAGTGAAGAACTCAGCAAGTGCATGGGCCACGTTGCAGTGGTGACCCTCTATGATGCTATACAGGTAGAAGACCTCTCTCTCATACACCCCCCAGTACTATCTTTTCTGGCTCCGAGGGTACTAGCTATGATCATGTATACCCATCTATTTAGAGGATCAGGGAAGTTAGACCTCTTTTGGACCCTTGGGTTGTAGGGTGCATCAGAGATCTGGCTCAAAAAATCCTATGGCTGCACCTCGGGTCCACCAAAAGAGGCTTGTCAGTGAATACTGGCTATGTGATCTCGGTTTGCGTATACAGTCCCATTCGAACCCCAAACTCTACTAGAGTCAACCTGTACCATTTTTCGAGCCATTCTGAACCCAAGACATAATTTTGTATCCATGTCATCTTCAGCAGCAGGATGTGTATACACGAACGAGGCTAAGAACTTGAGAGTGTGCTCTCTATAAGTAGTCTTGTTAATCTGAAAAAGTTGGTGCCACTGATGAGATAACAAGTTGTGGAACCGGGGCTCCAGTCCCACTACCTTCAGTGCCTCATCATTCACAGGCAAATATGCCCCAATCTGCCTCCTTTAAATCACTCGCAAACGCTTGTGAGCGTTGCCCTCAACCCCCTGTCTATTGAAATACAACCATGGGTGGACATCATCTGCCAAAACGCCCATCAGGCTCAAACGAGTGCGTCTGAGGTAATTCTAAAGAAGCCGACTCCCTGGAAGGCTATGAGTGGTGTGAGTCGGATGAAATGGATGGTGATATCTAAGCTGTCCTTTTCATTCTTGACATGACCCTGCAAAACACAACGAATCGGTTCAGTTTCACACGTTTAAAATTTTGTCGAAAAATTAATCAGTTCTGTTCCAGTGGCTGCACGCCCGTGCTCAGGTAAGAAGCACCGCCATGCGGCTCCAGTCTGCAGTTTTGGTTTTCAATGGTTCAACTGTTTAAACTGGTTTTTGCCTAGAACACCCTAAAAATGATTTTAAAACTGCAAAAATAAGTTAACTTTTGAAACTTAAAAAGATCTCGTTGGTTTACAGGGGTGCACGCCCATGCACACTAGTGTGCACAGCCGTGCATAATTTGGTTGGTCAGACCGGTTACGAGGGAAATTCAAACGGTGTCATCTAGACGAGCACACCCATGTCCACGAGGAGCACGGTCGTGCACGCACACGACTGATGTGACGGTTTTTGAACCTGTCAGAATTCCCGTGAAATTTTTCGTCAAATTTCTCACAAAAAATTTACCACATTACGTTCCTAGCACTCCCCTAATTGTTTTCCGTAAAGTATCAGGAAACATTCGGGCTAAAGAAGCTAGAAAAGTAAGGTTTTTCTCAGAAAACTAAAGTACTCAAAAACACAGAATCTGGACAGATCTGGACATAAAAAACACTTAAAAGTTGTTAGAGGTTGATTATCGATACCTATGTTGAAGATTAGGGCCTGGAATGAGAAAAATGGTGGAAAAATGGTGGTTTTAGGAGGAAGGGGCGACGGGGTTGCGAGTTAGGGAAGATGAGGAATGGGTTAGAAAGTTAAAGACTTTTAAATACCCCATCAAACCATTTTCAGCTTGAGCACGGTCGTGCCACATGAAGTGGGCACGTGCGTGTTTTCCCAGCAAAGCTCTCGTTTTTTCGCGTTTTCCCATTTTAAAGGTCTGGTTTATAAAAAAAATTAATCGGGATTTCTCCAAAATAACTTTTAAAACCCCATTTTAAGTTCGGAAACAGTTTAAGTTTTTAAATTTTTTGAAA
>JAUTDX010002479.1:0-38712 GCA_030844895.1 Ambrosia x helenae | reverse complement strand
AGACCGTCACTTGTTACGGGAGATGATTCCACCATATAAAGTCGGTACGGACTGAGTTGTTCGGTACGGACTATCGCACATCTTATGTAAGGAGACGGCGTCGCCTACAGCCTAGGGAAAACAATTCAGCGAACAAACACGTAGCCCGGGAAAACAATTCATGGAGCAAGTGCATTTTTATTTTTCATAATTTTAATTTGTAAATAACATAATTTGTAATGTGTATGTATACATTGTACCATTTGTTTGGCATTAAGAATTAATTTATTTTATTTATTAACTATGTTGTGTACTTATTTGACAATAATAACATAACATTCCCAAATATAACTTAACATTACATTACAATAAAAATACATAAAAATTAACCAACGTTTGGACGGGGTAAACACCGCCAAAAATACAGTTTATCGCCGCATAAAACCGTCTATATGACGCACATGCTTGATTTAGATCACCATTCACTACAATGGGTTTATCAGTCACTAGATGTTCCATTAGCATACAGACATACACCGCTTCATTACCAGATAAAGAACCAGTTGGCACAACATAGTCTTCATTAAGGTTATAAGTCATACATTTTTCTTGGTGCCCCGACTTTTTCCAGTATCGCATGTTCACTAATGTAGCTCCTAAATAAATTTGTAACTTCGTCAACCTTGGGTGAATAATGTTTCTGTATTTTTCACCGATACAAACATCTTGATGAGCATACATGACCAGCTCTTGGGACACCAATTCCAGTCGCACGAGTAACCATTCAGTATTTTCAAGTGGAAGCGGGAGAAACACGTAATCTACGTCCAAAAATGACGGGAAGGGTTTTAGTTTGCCATTGCAATAGTTTAGCAGGTTTTTAGGAACGGATTCCAATAAAGTATCATAAAATTGTGGTGGCAGAATCGTCCACCGCATATTTAACAAAGAATTTTGTTGAATCTTTCTACTCCTCCAGTTCATTAGTCTTCCAACCCATCCTTCTATATGCTGTAAGAAACATAATAAACATAAATTATTAAAGGATAAAGAAAAGAAAATTACATTACACACATATTTAACAATTAACTGATATTGAGAGCGTTCGGTTAGAATTGAGGCCTAACAAAGTTCCCCAAAAGGTTTTATCTAACTCCAGAGTTCTTGAAAAAACTGCTGAATAACAAAATGCTGCGTCCCCTCTACGGTAAAACTCAACAACATCTTTCGACCACTTATCATTTTCATCGTCTGGAATTGCCCATTTCCCAGTATTGTGCTGGTGTAAGCTTTGTCGATTTTGTAGATACTCGCTTTCCTCAGTATTCTCTGCGGAGACAGAAGCTTCCGTCTTGTTTTTCGTTTGCCTCCATTTTTTTAAATCCAACTTGATGAATTCTCCGCCGGTTTGAGAACAGTATTCCGTAGGCACTAAATTCTTATTTCGACTACTTGACATTTTTTACGTGAAAGTTTTCAAACAATTGTTTTTCAGGTAAATTATGTGTAGTGCCAATATTTAATACAAACCATATTTAATTCAAACCATATTTAATACAAACCAACCGTCTTCACACTTCCCGAGGCGTCTTTGCTATTACCGAGAAGTCTTTTTTAAACCACCGTCTTCACACTTCCCAACCGTCTTTTTATTTAAAAAGACGCCACCGAGACGTCTTTTTTTAAACTCTACCGTCTTTGAATTCATTCCTCTAGGGTTTTGTTTGAAGTCGGTTTGCATCTCGGGACCACATCTCCGACAAACCCCACGTTGACTGCTTGGTTACTGGTTGTGGGAATCCCGATTCCGGTATCCTTTCCGGCAAGTGACATGTAACTCCGGCAAGGACCACAACTCCGGAAAGTAGATTCAACAACATTACGACCCCACCCAATTTACACACTTCAACCATTACGACCCGACCCACATTACACATTGTAACCCGACCCGTTTGAAAAATGAATCCAAATCCGCCGCCTGACCCGAATAGTGAAGACCCAATTCAAGATAGTATTTTCCCGTCGATTGATAGTTTTTCCTTTCTCAATTGGTTTCCAGACGATTCTAAGGAGCTTAAGGATTCTAGCGATTCTATAATGGTCTCCGATTTTAACCAACAAATTCCTAATTTAAATCTGAACAACCCTGCTCCTCCGGTTCATCCTTTTGCTCCGATTCATCAAGCTCCTCCGTTTCCGGCAGCTCCTCCGGTTCATCCTTTTCCTCCGATTCATCAACCTCCTCCTCGTTCCGGCAGCTCCTCCGTTTCAGGCAGCGCCTTCGTTTCAGCAAGCTCCTACGTTTCAGCAAGCTCCTACGTTTCAGGCAGCTCCTCCCTTTCAGCAACCTCCTCCGTTTCAGCAAGCTCCTATTTTCAGCAAGCTACTACGTTTCAGCCAGCTCCTACGTTTCAGGCACCTCCTCCAGTTCAACCAGATCCTCCAGTTCATACAGTCCCAGTTGTAAGTTTTTGTTGTTTAATTTTATTTTTTCTGACATTTTTTATTTTTTTTGTTAGATGGTTCTGTGATTTATTTTGTATTTGCCTACTGCGTAGGATATTAAGGTCCGAATTGGTTGGACTAATTTAGAAACCATGAAAGCTAAAATGACACCATCCATGGAATCCAAATTTAGGCTTACATGTTTCGGCCATTATCTTGATGTAAAGGCCCAAGTATGCGAGAGCAACATCTTATATGAGATTTGTAAACATGAGGTTTATAAAAACAACCCACAGGATGGTCTTGTTTATAGAATAGGGCAACAAGAAATAGTGTTTACGCCTCAACAGTTCTGTCTGGTTACCGGGCTCCGTTTCGGTGAATCTAACTGGGTGCCGAACCACCATGCTCAATCTTTTAGGAGAAGATTCTTTGGCGATCAGCCTAAAGTTAAACTTGATGAAGTTGATAACCTTTTTAAAAATGATTGGATTAACATGATGATGATGATTGTGTAAGGATTTGTATTTTGATGTTGATTGAGACTTGTTTTAAAGGAACACAGAAGGGTACTGGTTATGTTGATAACATGATCATTGATTTACTTGATGATTTTAAAGATTTTAACAGCTATCCGTGGGGTAGTTATCTGTGGGCCGGTTTGTGGCCACAGTTGCACAATATGGATGGACGGAAAAAGCCAAATAAAAAGGGTTTCGGCTTAAACGGGTTTGTTTGGGCATTCAAGGTTGGTATTGTCTTTCAATATTTATTTCGTTTATTAAAATTGGATTGTATGTCTAACATGTATCCTTTATGCAGATTTGGGTCTTTGAAATTTTTCCTGAATTCAAAAACAGGCGTAAGTATTTTCTTGGAGAAGCTATTCCTAGATTTCTAAGCTGGGGAAAATGCAAAAGATTTAGTAGCAAAACTGTTGAGACTATTATATCGGAAGCAAGTAAGGTAAGTTTTGATGCTCACGGTTTACAATATTATTTTCTTCTTATTAGCGAAATATATTAAATGTGAATGACAAATTAATGTATCAGGTTGAAAAATTTAAACCGTTGCCAACTTTGATCCCGACCCGGCAGAGATGCTTTGCGATTGGTACATTTCAAGTACCAACTTTTTAGATGCTCAAAAGGCAGCAAGTCTACTTGCAAACGCCATGCAAAATCAACAACCTGCAATTAATGAGCTTACACAGAATTACCAGCACAATTCTGCAGGTTATGATAAGGCCGGTGAGGGCGTTACACGAAGAAACAAAAGTTGTCCACGGCCGGCCCTTCTAGGACGTCGTTTGTGCATTCAGCGGATGATTCAGAGAGTCGTTTAACATCAATAATTAGAGACTTGTTGGAAGAACATCACCAAAAGTTGGCTCGGTTACTTACCAAGGTGATATCATCTTATTTTATATTCTTTACCGAACGTTTTTAAATGATTTTGATATCTTTTGAATCAGGCACCACAGAACTTTTCCAAACCAGAAGATGATGGTTTCAATTTTGATGATTGTTACCAACCCAAGGCCACCGACTTAGAACAACAAGATGAAAAAGCAGATGATGTATGTTCCGCTATAGTATAGTTTCTCTGTATGTTTTTTATATCTTAACGTGAGAATTAATATATTAATAATTAAATATTATTGTTACTTAAAGATTCATAACGCTCAAGTTGTTGGGTTGAGACGGTCAGAACGTCTGATAAAGCCAGCGCCTTGTATGCTTTCCCCGTTTACCGTCATTAAAAAGAATCCAAAAACAAGTTGACTTTTGAAGCTGAAGATGAAGAAGATAAAATTATAAAAGAAATCAGAGCTTGGTATCCAAATAATCCAGGGCGAAAATGTGCCATGACTGGGGGAACCATATTGCCCAATGATTTTTGAGTTCTTTGCTTGGTGATGACGGGAGCGGTTGGCTTTCGACTGAGGTAACGAATATTGGTTGTAATACTTTTATTGTTTGTGGTTTAAAAATACAAAATATTACTAAAATTGGCATTCTTTAACAGCATATTTCCGGCTGGGGACTTCACCTATACAAGTCGAGGGCAGAAACTGATCGATGGAGCATTTTATCTCCATTTTTTTCAGATTGGTTTGATTGACCCAAATTCAACAAGGACTTATGAGGACATGTATCACGGCTCTTCTTTTGAACCTTATCCACCTATCCAAGATGTTGACGAGGTATTCTAAATAATTATTAAATTTACTATTTTAGATTTTATTATTCAAAGTTTCGTATCCAATTCCTTGAATTGAACTTTTTGCAGGTTTACGTTCCTTTACATGTTCACAATTTGCATTGGTTACTTGGTGTTTTCAACCTTCCAGATAAAACTCTAACCATATATGACAGGTATGTGACGTTTTCGAATTTGTGTTTCTTGATATTAAATACGTCCATTTTGTAATGTATTATATTTTGGTAATTTCAGTTTGGGGAATCACCTGCGATGGCAGTGAAATCCCAACGTGTTATCGATCATATAAATTTTGCATTTGACAAATGGTTACGAGTGCACAAATATTACGGGGAGGACCAGAATACGAATCACTTCTCGTACCCTTTCCAAACCGTTTACCCCCGCCTAATGTACCACAACAGAGAGGCGTGTTAGGTGATTGTGGGATTTGGGTGTGCATTTTTATGGAAAGGTTGATTAAAAAAGAACCAATTAATCAAGGGTCCCTTGGTCAAGACGAAGACAACCATTCGGACGGCACAGGACATGAGACGTAGGCTTGTCAAGTTATTTTATGATAACATTTTGACTGAAGATGGACCGGTGGACTCTATTGATAAAGTGTCCAATGATGACGATGTTGAACAGATAAAAACATGAGGTTATTACTAAAGCATCTGATTAAATAATAAATATTATTTAATATCCATCTTCGGTTCCATACACAACTACATATACTATTATTAAAAACATAAACCAGCTAAATACTATAAGTAACTTCAATCGTCTCACTTCCAAACTTTTAGCTTTAGTTACTTCCTTTTCTTCGTTAAAGGCTCGCAACAAAGACGGAACCAAACTTTCGCACTGGTAACAACTTGAAGTTTCCACCCATTTGAGCCACCCACAATCCGCCGACTTTGAAAAAAAAGGAACAAAAATATTACATGATTGTGTTAAAAAAAAGGTAAACAAGTAATTCTCTTTTAACTTACGCAACAAACAAACTGTCTCCCCCGGGTTTGCTTCTGTTCGAGAGATCTTGATACGGTATCAGCACCGCAGTATGAACATATTTCCCTGGTTTTGCTAAAGCTTTTAGGTGATCTCGATGATGAAGATGACGCTCGGGGACATATTTTACAAGTATTCAAATGAGTGCAAGGATATAAATAACCAACCAATTTACAAATTCGGCCCTTCAACTATGTAAATTAACAAAACCGCACCACTTTTGACACCAACTAAAGGGATCCACATCTTTAAATACCAACAATATTTTCATTACTTTCAACCACCATAATGACAATCATTCCGAATCCGGTAGAAAACACGAATTGGTTACATAAAAAAGATCAATCATGGGTTTGGTCAACAAATGTTCTGGAATTTTACTACGACGGTGATAGCCCGTGTTGCTATTCAACATACACGGGGGTAACACCATTAAGCAAAGAGTGGTGGGGTGGTCTTTTAGGTTATTGTGGAAATGGTTATATTGAACATAAGGTACGTTTTAAGACTTTCATTAAATTTTATAACTCGCCACATATAATTAATTTATTTATTTTATGTTACAGCATGTGCATGCATGGTGTAACTATTTGATGTCATTAAGAGATACTGATAGAAGAAGAGAAACGATAAATAGTAATCATCGGTCGTGTGTACTACAACCCAATTTTTATACTCTATTAGTTGATCAAGATCATCATGTTTATGGATATGCGGATGGTTCAGAAAAAATGTATCCTCCATTTTGGGAAGTTGATACGCTATATATACCAGTCTCCATAGACACAAAAAATTTGGTTTATTTTAAAAATTGACATGGCGTCGATGCAAGTAACTGTATATTTCGCAGATACTTGTAGTGCGAGTACCTGTGGTGACGCATTCTGCATTCACAGGAAAATTCACCAAATTCTTATAGAATTTGAGTCTGCGTTTTTATGGCTATTGGGAGCAATAATGTACTGGGAAAAATCGGCTACTGACGAGATCCATTCATTAGAAATGTCAGGAGAAGTTGTCTGGCCTGCAAACGATCAACGTATTGGTCGACATTCGGGGGTCATAATTTGTATGTTGCTACAAAATTTGGTTCAAAACAGCTCAATGACATGGGAGGAAACAAATTTTCATGATGCATGTATGAGATACCGTCGTTTTATGGCAGATGATATATATGCTGCACGTTTCACCCCATCAAATATTTCATTTTAGTCCTTCGGATAGTGGGAAACGACTTTGAAGACGCCTCGGTAAGTGGGAAAGGACTTTAAGGGGAAACGACTTAAGACGCCTCGGTTAGTGGGAAAGGCCTTGAAGACGCCTCGGTAAGTGGGAAAGGACGTTTCCGGTGACCCGACTTTTATGTCTCCTCGGAAAATGTGACCCGACTTTAAAGTCTTCTTAAATAAATATATTTTTATTTTTATTTTTAATATTATTATATTTATTTGATTGTTATTAAAAACAATCAATAAAAAACTGAAATCAATTAAAAACATATACATTTAATAAAATGCAAACAAACACATATATATTTAATCATCATTTAAGTTATATGTGGAACACGTATTTTGAACAACAAAATCTTCAAAGTCTTCTGGTTCGACGAAAGTTGGAGACGGTGTTTCACGAACGATTCTGTTCCTGCCCGAATGACGCCTTGAGGAGACTGGTGCTGCTGAACATCGGTCACGATGATGGCCGTACGTTTTACAACGACTACAGTAAACTTGTGTCGGTTGCTCACCTCGCGATAAGATTCGACTGTTTTCACGAGGACGACCTGATTGTCGTTTTGTAATATGCGGTGGTTGTAATTGAATAATTTCATCGGGTGTCTCCCATTCAGACCTGTTGGGAAGGGGATAAACAGCCTCTTCATATGTTTTTTTGTAAAGCTCATTGCTGTACCAACGAGAAGTATAATGACCGCAGTCATCTTCTTTTAAAAATCTTGATACAGCAATCATGTGGCCACATGGGAAACCAGATACTTGCGGCACCCGACAACTGCATGTTTGATTTGACATGTCAACAAAACCATTTTTCTTACCATCTACAACATGATAACTGTTAAAGGCAACACCGGAAACGGTCCATGTCCTAGACCCTTGAATTTTTTTTTTAATTTTTTTCACAGCGTACGGAGTAAGTACGTGTGTGTTATCGACACCCACAATTCGACGCTCATAATACCATCTCTGAAGTGTAGCTCTAAAGAATTCCATAAGCTGGGTTACCGGAATTTTCCTTGCGTGCCTGCATAATGAGTTTATTGACTCTGCACTGTTAGATGTCATATAATGATATCTTTACACCCGTGCAATGTGCTCTTGTCCACTTGTCCAGTCCGACGTTAATCAGAGTGTTCCTTATTCGCGGGACCAATGCACACAAGGATTCAAAGTTATCCTCAAAATCAGATACGCGATAAGCTTTACAAGTAGCCCACCAAAGATTCTTTATTTCCTTCGTTTTATCTGATGGTAAGTTTAAGTTCATCATAAGATGACGACAACACAGCCCGTGAAATGCACGAGGAAAAACAGTCCGTATCGCCAAATCTATTGAATTCGCACGATCAGAAATGATAGCCAGATCCGGACGTTCCCCGATACACTCTTTAAGCCTAGACAAAAACCATATCCAACTATCACCATCTTCAGCTTTCCCAACACCATAGGCAACCGGTAAAATCTGGTTATTACCATCCATTGCAACAGCCAGAAACAACGTTCCTTTAAACTCACCTTTTAAGTGTGCCGCGTCTATAATAATGACTGGTCTTAACGTATGAACAAAACTCCTAATCTACACACATTAGAAAAACAAAATATATAGTTAGTTTTTTAAAATGAAACGAATAACAAAGTGTAAAAGGTTTATACTAACAGCAACACCAAGGGCAACAAAAAGAATTTCAAAGCGACTGTCCTCATCAGTACGGATGTGAGTAATTGACCCGGGATTCGTCCTTTCCAAATTGTAGCAATAAAGCGGGAGCTCAGCAAACGAATCGTTGCTATTTCCGTGCAAAAGTTTCAGTGCGTGACACTTCCCACGCCATGCTTGGAAGTAACTTATGTCGACGTGGAACCTTTGTCGAAAATCATGGACTATTTCTTTACCACGGTATACTCGACCAGTATCTCTAAATTGGTCTTTTAATATGTTACCACAACTACAGGAGTACCTTGACGAAGATGATGATGATTTTGAGTGTTGGAACATGTGTGATTATTATTAAAATATTTAACATAAAACGTTTTACAACCTGGGTATGCGCGTGCTCTAAAAACCAAGAACAATCCTTAACTACACATGATGCTTCATAACGGTTTTTAGATGACCTTTCAACTTTATAAGAGAAACATTCAGATATACACAATTTTCCTAGCTCAAGTTTCATTTCATTTTTGTCGTTAAATACATGACCTTCCGGAAATTGACATGAAGAAGAATTTTTTGTTTTTCCTAGACAAAGCTCTAATGTTGTTGGGTTTTCCAAAGGGACATTTAAATCAGGAATAATCTTTTCTTTTTCGGAGCCATGACAATTTGTAAAATGCTCATTTATATCAGGAATTTTATAATCATATGAAATATGACAACTTGATGAACCGACTCCAGACTCAGAAACAATATATAACTTAAATATTTCACCAGGTTTTGCTCAGCAATACTATAAAGAAATGATAGATCACGATCACTAAAAATGTCAATTGCGTCATCGAACAAAGACATTTTATATGATAAACGTGTAATTGGTGAAATTTGAAAAGAATCCGAGAGATAAGCTAATAGACTATGATAAGACATGTTTGATTCGATTTCCATGCCACACCTTCTACTTTTTGAATCAACCACATATTCAAACCTCCCATTTACAACATTCCACTTCCCATCTAGGTAGACGACAAATCTAACCATTTTCTTTTTGGAAATTTATAATCAGTAATGTAGCTCCACAACACAACACTTTGAAGATTGTAAAATAAAAAGAGAAATTTATGTTCAACTCAAAAATAAAATGACGGGATAGTACGGACGGTACCCGTCACATCGGGATCAACTCAGTATCGAAAAAGACTGTTCCGTGCCGTCACAAAAAGTCGGCTTCGATACGACAAAAAAGTCGGTTCGGAACCGTCTAAAAGTCGGTTTCGGAAGCGTCTTCTCAGGCTAATAAGGCGTCACAAAGACGGCTCACGTTTGTAAGCCGAGCCGTGAAATAAAACGGCTTGAGCCGTGAAATAAACGGCTTGAGCCATGAGCCGAGCAGAAACGGAGGCGTCTCCCATAAAACCGGAAACCTCTTGGCAGGTCCGAAGCGTCTCCGAAGACGGTTGAGGTTTTGAGGACACGTGTCAGCATTTGGTTGGTCCGTGGGAGAGTTCAAAAAAAAGTCTGTTGGGGCGCCTCGGGAATTGCGAAACGACATCCCGAGACGGTTGAGGGGCTATTTTCGCAAAATCCACGGGTCAAGGCTATTTTGGCAATTTCCTCTTATTTTGAACGCGTGTATTTATGCCATGGCCGGTTCTTGTAATAAATCAATAATTAGCTTTCACAAATATAACGAAAAGCTTGTAGAAAATAAATGAAATGAAATAAAAAAACACGGGGAACAAAGCAACAAGAATGTGTGGAGAGAGAAGGTCGTATGATTCCAAAAGCCACCACATCCAACATCAAAATTCTGTCTTCATCATATCACTTATGGGATATTTTTTATTTTGTAATCTAGAAATTATTTAACCATCAACTTTATAATAAACTAGCTGATTACCCCGGGAGGGTCCCGGGGTTGATAAATCTAATTTTACGTGATAACCTATTACAAATTGCTCAAGTTAACTAACCACAAAATCTTCCAATCATTGCATGTTTCATAGTATTCTAATCAGTAATAACTCATATTCCCCACAAAATCTAATTTTACGTGATAACATGAACACTTTGTGTGTTTTTTTCCTGTATGAACGAAACCCCACAAAAAATAGTCGATTTTTTCTCCGTTTTTTATAAGCAGCACTATGGTACTCGTTCGTTGGAAAGATAATAAAACGCTCGTTAATTGGTGTAATTTTTTTCTTTAAAAAATCCCGTATATAAAAGATATAAACGTTTAAAAGTTATGGGAGGAAATAGAGAGAGAAAATTTAAATTTATTTTTAAATTCTTTTTCCTAAAATAATTCAATTTAATTAAAAAGGAAACAATTTAAAAACACACAAAAACTCTCCATTATGATGCCACATGACACAAGGTTGAGGCCTCCATTGCACGCCACGTCAGCAAAAGTCTTTTCTTTTATATATATATATAGATTAATTTATTATAAATATTACTATTTTAATATGAAAAGGCAGCGCCTAATGAAATACATTCTATCATTTGTGTGGATAATCCCATAAGCAACTATCATATTTTACTTGTACATGAGCTACATTTTGTTCCTTCTACTTGTCTATATGACATATGAGTCCATATTACTTCACTTTAATATCAAAGAAACACACAACATATTAACATTATTAGTTAAACCCATTGTGCTTGGTCAAACTCATCCCCTTAAAGAGGGACATAACTCACACAAATGTAATCATCAACTGTCCACATCTAATAGAGAGAAATATATGTATCAAGAAAGGTTTGGTTCATCATGATACAAATTTTGTATATCTCTAGAATACATTTGTTTATATAAATTTATTCATATGTTTCAACGGAAGAGACTTGGCTGACTTGACCACAGGAGGATGGTCCCACAAGATTCGGCATAAAGACCCCTCTGAATGGATTTTTCATGATGTTGACAACTTTGTTGCACGCCATAAAAGGTTAAGCGTGACTAATACAACCATTGAGCCGAATTCAACCAGGAAGAGTCAATATCCCCTTCACAACTACATGGGTCTAGGTAACCACTTCGAAAACCCATGCAACGATATATCTGTGATTAGGAATCCAGAAATCCAAGATATCGAGAATTTTAATATGGATCATCGTAACACCGTAGGCAAATTGCACATCGGTTGTGACTAGGAGAGATTCTTGATTCATAAGGAATCCAATACCTAATCATCATTAACGTGTTTGGTGCACATTGTTTGTGGAGCGTATGAAAACTTTACAGTTAAGCTTGCTCGGGTGGTGTAATACTAGGATGGGGGACCTCTTGGAAAATCTCCACCGGGCAACCAAACACAAATAAAACAAATTTATGAGTTCTTGGATGAATAATCTACCAAGAGCAAAGCTGATATATTGGTGATGTGAGAAGTCAGATATTACACAAAATATTAAAGTAAAACTAGCTACTGTCACATATAATATTGAACTCATGAAAAACTAGATTTAGCCCCATTTACTTGACCTAGGTACCACTCAAAGTTAAAGGTAGGTATCCATAGTCTTTAAGCACTCATATTCCCTTTCCATCAATCCATCTAGGTGTCCCTACACTTTATTTAATTCAACTTAACCTTGATTATCTTTCATATCACGACTAATTTCAAATATATTATTTAAGTAAAATTAACATATAGAGAAACTTTAAAAGTTATATTAGTTTAATCTAATTAAAAGAACACAATTAATCTTTAAATTATCATTTATTGGCCCAAAGCATAGCCCAACAACAGCAGCCCAAACCCAACTAAACATCCAACCTCATACCTGAATCCCTGAATGACACGTAGCATATGGATAAAGAGGTGATATAAGTGAGTAATATGCTCAAAATAATACTACTCGTTCTCATAAAATAAAAACGAATAATTACATATGATCATATGTGGCCTTGCTAATAGGTCTTGTGTACAATCAGTAACAAAAAATACCATATTATAACAATTTCAAGCTTTTTCTGTTTGATTTCGGAAGCCTCGTAATACATTTTTGGACATTATAAACACGTCATGGACTGAAAACGACTAGAGAATTAAACTAAGAACATAAAATCGTAAATTTATGTTCTAAGAAAATCGTAAATTTCCACTACTGCGCCAAAAAACAGGGGGGGGGGGGTCAGGGGCACCCCTGGCCCCAAGCATCCTTCGTCTCTGGATAAACGTCCTATACTAATCAAGTATCCAACCCGATACAACGTATGTATAACAAACTTTGAAATGTCATGTTCTTGCTCAACATTTACCCGCTTTCGCTAGAGGTTCCTTGAAATTGATTAAGGTACGACTTGACTCATTTGAAACTAGCTGATGAAATTTAGTTAGACATTTCATTTGTAGTGTCAATTTACAACAAATATGTGAGTTTAAGACATGATGTTTATTCATTCAATGATCTTAAACACTTTCTTGAATTACAATGCTTAATAAACTTTAGGCTCTTATAATGCTCTATGGTATAAATTTGAGTATATTGGCTTGTATAATATGCTTTGTGAGATTTGATTATTTCATTTGGAATGCTCAATTTAAAATTCATTTAAATAAAATAAAAATATTAATCGAAGTTAAATGATAGATATCTATATATATAATAAAAGAAAGCCATTTTTAATGACATGGCATTCAAGGAGGCATTCTACTCCTTGAGTGTGCCATGTGTCATGCCATGTGTCAAATTAAAAAAAAAAAACAAATAATAATATAAAACCTAATCTATTAAAATTAAATTGAATTATTTTAGGAAAAAAGAATTTAAAAACAAATTTAAATTTTTCTCTCTTATGTTTCCTCCCATAATTTTTAAACGTTAATATCTTTTATATACGAGATTTTTTAAAGAAAAAAATTACACCAAATTAACGAGCGTTTTATTATCTTTCCAACGAGTACCATAGGGCTATATAAAAAACGGAGAAAAAACGACTATTTTTTGTGGGGTTTTGTTCATACAGGAAAAAAAACACAAAGTGTTTATGTTATTCATTAATCATGTTTTTTCTTTTAAACCAGGTTCTTATTTACGATGTTGAAATAATAAAGCAAAGCTATTTTAATGACATGTCACTCAAAGAGACATTCTCCTCCTTGAGTGTGCCATGTATCATCACATGTGGCATTGAGATATTTTAGGAAAAAAATAATTTAAAAACAAAATTGGATTCATCTCTCTTATCTTTCCTCCCATAATATTTAAACGTTAATATCTTTTATATACGAGATTTTTTAAAGAAAAATATTACACCAAATTAACGAACGTTTTATTATCTTTCCAACGAGTACCATAGTGTTATATAAAAAAACGAGAAAAAACGACTATTTTTTTGTGTCGTTTCGTTCATACAGGAAAAAAACACAAAGTGTTCAGGTAAATAATTAATCATGTATAAGCAAGTCACTAATTATGTTCAAATCAGTAAATATGAATTCTATTTTCAAATGCGTTAGCATTGAAGTTATACATTGTTTTAGGTTAGATATTGATATTAGAGTTATACATTGTTTAAGGTTAGACGTTAACATTGGAGATACATTTTTAATTGTTTTAGGGTAGGTGCTACCCGAAGCTTTCCTGCATGTAACTGTAAAGCGCATCATTTTATTTCATATGTAAATTTAATATGTCATATTAGATTTCTCAACCCCGGGACGTTCCCGGGGTATAATCTAGTATCGGTATATCAACTCAATGGGACATGTGAGAAGACATTTTGGTCCATCGTAGACAAAATAGGAGCTTGTCAAAGATGCTTTACAACCACACCAGCATTTGTGGAGTAGCAAAACAAAATTTTAAAACCACATAATGATGAATGTTTACAAGCTTGTCTTGTCTTTATCAAAGCTCTAAATTATAAAATTGTTAGTTCTATATATTTTTAAACGTTTTCTAAATAACATTTTCACTGATTTGAAAACAATTAAATTTATGTAATAACATTTTCTACATAACATGTTAACTGATTTGAAAAAATTAAATTTATGTAATAGGTCAAGATAAAAATGTTACCAAAATGATATCAGGATGACAACATCTCAACGTCATATGGTTTTGAATTTTTTCAACTTTTTTTCTAGCCCAAAGATGAAATTCATTAAAAAAAACACTGAAATATCTTAAGAAAAAAACTAGTAGGAATGTCCGCGCGTTTGCAGCGGGTGCGTATGAATTGTTGTTTCATAAGAGTGTTTGATGCTAGCAATCAAAGAATCATAAACTTGTTCATGAACAAAATCGTAAAATGACAAGGTAATGTTATATCCATCATCAAAGAAGATATATAGAAAAAGCCATGAAAGAAAACATACACCACACATCGCGATGTTGTAGTGAGCCGGGTGACGACAATTTGCAACGTGGTACTTGTTTTCTCTTTGTGGGAATTACTCTCGGGGTTCGACTTGCATTCGGTTAAGTAATAACTGATTAAATGAAAATTGTATGTTGGTTTTGGTGATGGGGTATGTCATAACCGAATCAGCCTAATTGAATGTCATCGAGACAACTTGTTGATTTATATGATCCAATGTCCAATTTAGAACTTCATATAATTGCAATTTAAAGTTCATATGATCTAGGTTGTACTTGAACGTTAGAGCCAACAAACATTGAAATCATAATTAATATAGGGTCCTCATATTGGCACGCCCCTAACTTGTATCTACACACCCTCCTCCCCTATATGCGACATATAGATGGGTGTGTAAATAATTTTGAGAGTGTGCCATTACCATGACCCTTAATATAAGCTAATACTCCTATCATTTAAGTTTAATTAATTCTTTTATGACCATTTTGCAAGATTTGAATTATTATAGTACACACATGATATCATCAAAAACCAATTTGTCATCATTTTGATGTGCAGATGAAAATGAACTCAACCCCAATAATTTCGATTAACGGAGGTTTAAAAAAAGTGCAGACAAAGATGAACTAATTGGTCTGACAAAAGTTTTTGAATTCTGTTAAGTTAATTATGTGTCAAATGGGTAGTTTAGTAATGGGTCATGTTTATTAGTAGCATTATTGTAGAAAGCATGTAACAAACTTGGAATATGACAGTTTTACCCATGTAAACATAATGATAATAATACCTTTGAGAATATATAATAATAGCTAACTATGTAATACACTCATGTATACTGTTAACATTCAATCTCATATTGAGTTATGCCTAACCTGTAATAAAAAAAAATCCATGTTCTTTGTAAGCACAAAATTTAAAGGTTTTCTTAATCGTGTACATAAGATATTGATTGAGATGGGCTAGTCTGAATATTTCAATATGGGGCTGAAATACATAAAAAACCAAGACCCTTGACTTTGAGTGGGTTTAGAATTAGATGAAAACATACTGTCAAACCATTAAAAACTAACCGGTCCACTCAAATCATATTTTTAATGTAGGGTTGGTCCTGTGCCGTTTCATGTTATTACCGAGCCAACTTAAGTTAATATCACCAATGGTACTACAGTCTAGTTTTTGTTATGTAGTTGGTTTGATCTGAGTTCAGGTATTGGTAAAAAAAGAAATATGTAAGATCGTTAAGATCTTGATGTTTTAGTAGTTAGATTGGTTGGTTATTATTTACTTTGCATTAACCCATACACACGTGCACAACCCACAAATGTAAAAATATAAAATGATGTTGTAGGCTATGATCCAAAGTAAACACAACATTAACCAGAAGAAGTTGCACTAAACACTCCACCAAAATCTGAACCACAACAAAAATGAAGTACAACACCTTAAATCCATGACAGGGGTCGAAAGGAACAGTTCAAGAAACTCAAAAACACCAGAAAGCTCGGAGAGGCAGAATATCACACTCTTCACGGAGTCGGGATCCCTCAACAACTTAAAAGTAAAACACGAAAAACGTCTTCATAACTCAAAATCTCGAATATCAAGCGCTCCATATCTATTCTTTGCGCAATTCACGTACAATCACCAGGGACACTTGTCGGAGGTATCTAAAAAACATCAGCTCCAACATTAATGGCCAAAACAAATAAATACCAAAGTGGGTAGAGCCAAAATGGAACCAAGTAATAACCGGAAATGAAACAAACTACCAAACCGACCCGAACCAATTAAGACCCAAGTTTAGTCCCAAAAAAACCATACATTTTTGAGATTTTGACTTCATATGTTTCTTTTTAAGTATAAAAGGTACATGGATTATATATGTAACTAACTCTCAAACAAAAAGAAATGTTAATCGAGTTTGGTCCAGTCCTGGTTCGGTTTCCAGTTTTGTTGGTCACGTCATACCTGTTTCACCAAGACCAAGTTATAAGCGTCAAGAGCTTGACATATTAAAGAAATTTGAATATTTGAGTTTAACTAAAGCATCAGGCTTATGTTACATTAAGAAGTTGCAGGTTTTCATTATTTGAGTTTACCTCTACTGCACTATGGGCAGATTTGGGGTCAACGAAAGCAAAACGATATCCGTCCTGGAAACAGTTCACAAGAATTAGCAAATTACTATGATGATCAAGTTACCAAATTAGCAATATCAAAAAAGTGTATTTACCAAGGCATGGCAGTATCGAGGTATAACCTACCTAGGTATGTTGCTATTCTCTAACATTCTAGCCTGATACATCATAGCCAATACATTAATATACCAATAATAATCAAAATCTTCAAATAGAAATAGCTTATGAAGTTGTATGCATTTAAATATACCTTGAAGTGAAGATCTTCTCTGCTACGAGACCTTTGTTGGCTTCCTGGAAACACACGGAAGAGAACGTTATCAATTTACAGTTGCACAAGACTTGGCATGTAAATTGTTTATGTAGAATAGTGGGAATGCCCGCGCGTTGCTGGGGGTAAGTTTTGGTTAGGTTTTGATCATTAACCGTACCATCAAGACTTGCCAGGTTCAATAAAATTAACACTTACATTGTACAATGGAGACCTTCAAGGCCAACAAGCAAATAAATACATCTCTGTTTTTCATTTAATGACATCCCATTTGTCGGGTTTTCTGAATGTGTCTTTCTTCATCTTCGGTTGTGTCTTCTAAACGCCTTCTACAATTTTTTTCCCTTCATCAAACTATTCAAGACTATAAAATCTGCCCGCATATGATACAACCATAAATTAAAGTCATATATTTTACCACACAATCATTTAATTTAATTCAATCATAATTAACATTCTCTCCAAAACAACTAACTTGCTGCACACTGCTGATGAAACCTTTGCATCACGTTCCCTACCAATGCTTTGATAGCCTTCGAATAAAAACTACAAACCTTATGTCTTCCATGATAATATTTTGCATCCATTAAGTTCTTGTATATGTTGTAATGAGGCACATTTCCTTCCAACCCACTTTAACTTCTTTTTTTTTTCATAAAAATAGTGCGCCAAATATGAGTAATTATAAATTTAAAAGTATAGACAATATAAAAAGTGCAATTCTATATGTAAGTAGTCTCATAATATAATATGTATTGAGTATAGTATATAAATTTATATGAGGAACTGCTACCTATCTAGCACCTTCCTACCATATACAGCTAAGTATCAAAGTTCATAACTCATAAGCATATAGTTTATAACCAGAAGTCAACAAAGCGTACGTGACAAAATATGAGAACAAAGAAATGAAAGACCATTAGAACTCTTAATTACCAGTTCCAATTAGAAAAATTTTCATGACCATAATATCTTAACTAAATAGGATTGCCCAATTTCTTAGTTAACAATTTATTCAAATACAATGAAACAAATAACTAATCCAATAAAATATTATGAAATGCTAATAATATTTATTGCAATTGTGAATAACCTTGACTAATGATATGTGCCTCTTGCTATGTCTGTCACTTTTCTCACCTGTGTGCAAACAATTGCAAATAGTAAGCTGGAAAAAAAAACAACATATCAAATGTAGGACGCATGAAAGTGTTGATAAAAGTGACAACGTATTACCTCATTATGTTGATTTTTGAGGATGAATGTGAAGCAACAGATCTTTCCCATCATTCTTTTCTACCATTTTCCACCATGGAAGCTCAACAGAATCCATCTGCACAAACTCATAAGATTCTTTTGATGACATAGAATCAACACTACTGATACTACCATCTTGATTTTTGACGAATTGATGAGGATTCGGGTTGACTTGTTTTTCACTGGTCAAACCTCGTTGTAAATATAATCAGACTGCAACAGAAGACACCATTTCGAGTTAGATTCGAGGCTCGAATAGAAAGATTTGTCATAAGAAACAGGGAAACTATCATTCAAATCAGCAGTATCAACCAGTTCCGCCTCAATTTTAGAAACTACAGATGAAATCGAAGCTAATTTTGGTGCCCTTTTCGCATCTTCTTGAGTAAATATCTAGTCGCAGCCCGTTGCCACACCGCACTTGCTTCGGCTGCAACCATCGGTCATCACACTGTATAAAAACAAATACAACCATCAAATTTGATGCGCTGAAAACAGCTTTGATTCATCCCCATGCCATTCCCATTTGTCCGCAACATCCGAGATCCTAACTTCAGCCATGGCCTGCAGAAGCTGCTGCCACTCTTGCTGCTGCATATCAGTAGCCACATTCCCAACCCATTCCGCTTGAAAAACAACCTGCTACTCCACTTTCACCACCTGATCCTCAACCAAGCACAATTTGTTAGATTCCAAACGATACAGGTTAGGCCACTTGTATCTAATTTTTTTATGGCAAACTTCATGTTAAAATACCAAAATACCCAATACTTGATAGGTAATTTCATAATAGAACAATGTTTAAGATATGCTAGCTAATGTTATTAAAAAAGAAGATCAAGAAGTTTGACTCTAAAAGTCAAAGTACCATGTCGACTACTCATAGTTATAGCTAAACAAATGATTTTAAGAAACCATAATAATGTAAGGTCAAATGTTAGCATCTTACTTGTAGTCCGAGAATTCCTTGAACCAGATCAGAGAGATTGTGAATGTGAGGCGTCTTCAGACCAACATGATGGACTTCAAAATCATCCTGTAAAAGTTTGAACGATTTCCATTCTAAAATTTCTAAAAGGTATAAAGAAGGCTTAGCAACAAAAAGAAGACACATTTCATGATATTACCATTGATTTTAAATGTATCTCCCAGTCACCAACATCAGCTCGTGATCCAAACGCCAATAGAGACTTCTCATATATATCTGAAACACTTCTACCTAATCAACAAAAACAGAGCAAATTAGAAATTTTTTGGGTTAAGCGCAGGCGGTGGGGTGGGTTAAAGGGTTAAGGAAGAAGATGATTGAAAAGGGTGATTGAAAAGGCTGATTATATTGTTGAGGGAATCTGTAACTCCATCCTAATAAAGTTGGTTATTAAGATAGGTTTAATGGTGGAGGTAAAGCAAAGGACGTAGGTGTCCGATGATGAACTTGATGGAGAAGGAATGAGAAGGCAAAGGGTAGGATTGTAAAAGTATGTTTATATTGCAAAGGAGAAGGATGGTGAAATGTCTAGACTACCCTCCTAAATGTCTTAATTGTCCTATTTATGCCTATAATACCCTTAATTTTTTTGCTTAAATATGTTGTACCTATTGCTTCTTAAGTTGTATGTAAATGAAAATGACTATGTTAGCCATCACTCATCCTTAATAAGATAATATAGATATAGATAAGAAGAAATTCAAAACATGTTTTGCACTTTGCACGTTATATATTTTAGAGTTTTCTCTTTATAGCTATTAACGTTCTAAGGGGTACCATACCGATCATGTCTTGAGCTCATTTCTACCCCTTACTTCACTAATGAAATGCTTTTTGGTTGATTATGTGTTGATTCATTAAAAGGTCTCAATGGTTAAATGATGAATCATTAAGTTGGACCTTTTAATTGTCTCACATTGGTAGGAGAACTTCATTAATAATCAGCCTAGTTCAGTGCTTAATGGTTCAGCAAATGAAAATCTTTTACTTTTTAATTGCTCTTTTATTAAATAATTTAATAAGAAATAAAAATAATTTTTTGTTTTTCTCCTATAAAATAATAATAATAAAATATAATTTTTTATTTGTTTCTCTTATTAAATAAATAGAATTAAATTAAATTTTTTTATTTTGTCAACTTATTAGAACCATTTAATATTTTATTGATCAACCTTGCGTATTCACATGTTTTTATCCTATAATGGATTAAAGAAAAACAAATTAAAATATTAGAATAAGTACATAGTATATCAAAGTTTATTTTTAAAGACATATCTTGACGACTTTTTGTCCTAATAAGTTACTGTACATTATATGTATTCAACACGTATAGGACACATGTTTATTCAGTTGGTGCAATACATGATTTTTTAAAAATACAACAGTTTTATTACTTAGTATATAAAATCACATAACTCACGTAAATAAAGTTATGAAGTTCAGTCCAATTTCAGTTAATTCAGTTACGAAACATTGCTTAACTTAACCATGACCAACCCAACTCAATGTTACATTGACAAAAACTACAGGGACCAAGTAGCAATACTAACCCAACAAAGGTTACAATTTATAAAAGGTGCAAGTAATTGAGTCGTCTTCTAGGGTTAGGGTTTCGGCACAATCAATTGAATCATAATAATCGCCGGGATAATAATAATAATCCATCAACGATGTCGAAGAAAAACAACTTATCTCTTAGAAAAAAAGCAGCACGAGTTCGAGCTTCGAAGTAAGCCTTTTATTAATTGGGTTTGTTGTTGTTTTGTATTAGAATCTAATTATTATTGTTATTATTATTATTATTATTATTATTATTATGTTATTAAATAGGAGAGAAAGAAGAGAGAGATAAGAAGGCCAAGAAGCTAGAAGCTAAGAAGAACAAGATGAAGGTAACTCATTACTCATTTAGGTTTTAATTGTTTAATGATGTCACATGTTTTATAAAATGTGTGTTTTATTAGTAACTGTTAGTAAATTGATATGCTTGTTTGGGGATAACATTTGAATAAACTGAAATAAGTTTTGGTATCAAGATTGATATTAATAATGTTGATGGAAAGGGTATGAAATGATTAAGAAATTTGATGTTTTTGTTTAATTATAAATGATTTGTTGATAGAATAGATAAGCAAGTGTTGTTAGGGTCCTGCTAAAGGAACACCACCAAAAGGGTGGTTTACTGAATGTATACAGTATACCCTTGCACTTATCACATTAGTTGTTTTACTTGTATACGGGCGTTTGGATTTTGCTTAGCCCTGGTAAACATGAGAATTGAGTTTGTTTTCATGTTTGTAAATGGTCTCTGTTGATTGATTTTAATTTAATGGTCTCTGTTAAAGCTCCGCTTACGGCTGTGCACATATAATGTATATATGTGTGGCCCCTCGGGGGCAAAAGTAAAGTTGTACTAATTTTGGCGTTATTTTACTAATTTCGTGAAAGTAACGTTATGCATCATGTGGTGGCGTTGATAGCCAAAAGACTAGGGGTGCATGCACCAATCGGGTTTGTCCCGATTGCTAATTATTATGTGCCTTGTGTCCAAGGCTTGATACAAAACCACTATCGAGCCGAGGGTCTCACTGGAAGCAGCCTCTCTATTCCCACGGGGTAGAGGTAAGGCTGTCTACATCTTACCCTCCTCAGACCCTACCTTAGCTTTTGCTATTGGTGGGATTAATCGATGATGATGATGATGATGTTTTAGTACAAATTTTTAGCAAATTCAGATATGGTTTTTTGGCGAACTCTTTTGAATCAGTTAAAACAAAACATCCCGGGGACGATGTTAATGTTACTGGGAAGGGTACGAAATGTTGAAGGGGGTTTACTGAATGTATAGAGGTTTAGATTTTTTTGTTTTCTTGTAAACAGGCTTTTAGATTTGGATGTCCCAGGTAAACGCAGCTTTAGTCCTTGCACATCCATGGTAAACTGCTGGTTTCTGGTAACGGCTTATAGCCCTAGGGATGTTGATTACTGGACTAGCTGTTGTGCTTATGGCTTGACCTGTGTTAGTATCTGAATTTGACTACTATATGATAAGTACTAGGTTTGATCGACAAAAGTCAACATGGATGTTGATTTGTTGCATGGTCATTGCTGTATGAATATTCTTAGAAACTAGAAATGTCAAAATGTAGATTTTACTAATTTACTGTTCACTTTACTTTTAATGTTTAAAAACTCTTTTTAGTTGTAGTCTTTGCACTCATAGAGTCATCGGGTTTAGTCTTGTACAAATCCCCTTATCTCCAACATTTAAACCAGCGTTGGTTCCAAATTCTGCCTGTAAATTAGTATGCTTCATAAATCCAAATCTGAGCTTTGTAAGAAAATGACTGCTATAATTTGATAGCCAGAATGATTGCTGTAGTGTCTTATCCTATGTTCTTTCTATAAAAGGGACAACATTTTATTTAGTTCCTGACCTCATAATTCATGTCAATATAAGCAAATTGCTAAAACATGTACATCATTTTAGCATTGATTACGACTATAGTTGTGTGTTTGAGAGATATCTGTGAACGTACTTTGTGATTCTGAGTGTTGTAAACTGAAATGAAACTGCATATTTTGTGATTAGGTTGATGGAAGTGCAAGCAAGAACAAGAAGGGTAGTGGCGGGTTTGCAGTAGGGAAGAAGAAGTTAAAGACAAGAATGACACCATTGGCCAAAGCTAAAGCTGCTCAAGCAATGGAACTTGACAACTGAGGTCAAATTTTCATAGTTGAATGCACCCCAATTAGTTAGTAACATTTTAAAAGAAAAATGCTTTACTCTGCATTTATGATAAGAAATAGTGACCCAAAGTTTGGTTTCTTTTCATCATTTTTAAATATGTTGGTTTTATTGGGCTTTAAACTTGTGGCTAGTTAGATTGGTTATTAACTAACTAACAGGTTCGTTTGGGCAAAATGAGCCAAGTGTGTGAGCTCAAGGCTCAAGCCATTATTTCATCCAACCCATCCCCCAACTCTCATCTCCACGTGGTCGTCAATGCCAAATTACTATATTTTAGTTTCTCTTTTGCTTAGAGGGAGTGGGGCGGGAAGGAGGGGTGGGAGTGGCCTCCACCGGCGGGAACACCGCCCCTTAGGGGCGTGGAGGGCTGGGCGGGAAGGGGGACGGGAGAAGAAACTTGGTGTGGGGGGAGGGGAAGCCACGTGTCGAAGTGCGATTGGCCGATTTTTTATTTTTAACTTTAACACAATATAATATTATTCCTTTCACCCCTTTAACTCCCCACAATCCCCCCCCCCCCCCCCCCCCCCCATGTACCTTTCTTTCCGGAATCCCACCCATCTCGTAACCAATTTATTAAATTTCTTTACGATTCTTTGAACACGATGACAGAACACCTGCAATGCCATTTGGTATTGATAGCAATTATGACCCGAAATTATTAGCCGTTGGATTAATCGGGTCAAAGAAAATCAAATGGGTCGGATTCGACAAACAGGTTGACATGAACTTGGGCCCATGATGGTGTTTGAAACGAATTCATGTAACAATCCTTTTCTAAACGTCAGCTAACATCAGCAAATAATTTACATGCAAGCCACGTTCTCATGTTCATTTTAAATAGTCTAGCTCCTTATTTCTTTAAGTTTAATTTCCATGCTTTACTTAGTTGTATTCTCTGCATTATGACTAGTATTTTAATTCCCACTCTCCTAAATAATAGGATGTAGTTGTGGTCAGTTATTTTCTCTTTCATTATGTATTGAACATCCATAATAATGAGAAGTCAGTGAGTTTTGATTTATGAATGAGAGTGTTTCTCTTTTGGTTAATTTTTCACAATGGATTTTGAGTTAAATTGATTGTGTCTATGCTAGCTTAATGGTGGCATATTGAGTGATGTTCTTAGACCCGAATTCATAACCTGAGTGGTGATTTCTGTATCTTCGGGTGTGATTCGCAGCCCTATCGTTTCGTTTGGTGGGGAATCTGTATCCAAGCGAGCCGTTAGATCTATCCGTTTCGTTTTAATTTCAAATTATTTATCCGTTGTGTGTCCCGATTCCTATCAGGTATCCTTGGTGATTTTATCCCCGTCATCCTCGATGCAGTTTGATACAACACCCGGTCTGCTTTAGTTGCTGATTTCTTATCACTGTGTGTGTTTCAATGTTTAAAATCATCTATTGAAGTGGGTTTATCTGGAAATTGATTAGATCTATGTGTATGAACTGAATTGTGAATAATATAATGTTGTTTAATGTGTGTAGAATTTTGAAGAAACTAAAGAAGAATGGCGAGTATGATCGATCACGAGTATCATCATCATCATCATCATTATTATTATTATTATTATTATTATTATTATTATTGTTATATGTGATTTAAAAACCATCGACATAGATGCAAATATGCTATCGCATAACACAAAGATTACATGTAACAGTCTTTAAGGGTCTTGGGGATAAATGAACAAACTTTAAGGGAAATTATTGGATTGTGTTGGGTATTAGGGGACAGAATGCATAGTAAGATGGGTTTAAGTTTATAAAGATTGAGATGAGAAATTTGTTAATGATTTAATGGTTTTTTTACTTTTTTTAATGGGTTGAATGAAATGCAGCATGTGGGTATAGAGTGATGAAGAAGAGAAAGTACATAAACACATAAAATAAACACACACAAAGACATACACTTAATGCTTACCAACTGCTATTGATTAACAGGTTTCAAGTTCTCACCTTCTTCCACTATTTCAATCTTATATTTTATTGTTTTTTAATTTATCTTTAGTCTTAAGGTATTGATATTACTTATAAAAAAATCATGAAGTTGTATCGTTTTGTATTTTCCTTTTTTTCATGGACATTTGTATCATGTTTTGAAACACTTTATTGTTTGTTGACTCATGTGCGTAGATGACCACTTTATTGACCACTATGTATGTTAGGTTCAACTCGCTGATCGAATCTAGAACAATGATGCAGAAGAAAGAATTAAGGTTAGGGTTTCTATTTCTTCGATCTTTGACTTTATTATTATTATTATTATTAATATTATTATTATTATTATTATCTTTTGTTGTAATGATTTTTGTATCTAAAGAAGAAGCAATTGTGAATTTTTGAGTTTTCGAATTTGAATTTTTTAGGTACATCCAATCTTATTTGCTATTTACTGTTTCTTATGGTTTGTTTTTAGTGGGCTTCATCAAGACGGAGTTTTAGGCTTGACATCGGCTGTAGTTGAAGGGATTGCGGAATTTTTGGTAGTTTTTGCTTAAAGAAGGCTTAGGAGATAGGGTCAAGTCACTATTCTTTTTAATAGGTCTGTTTAAGTTATTTAGTCTTTTCGTTTATTTACTAATATTAGATTTTTCAACCCGGGACGCTCCCGGGTACAAACTAGTATTATATGTTTCAGTAGTTTAATAAAATAAAACCAACTAACCTTTCTATAATTATTGAATTACTGTTTTTGAATAAGATTCACTAGATAAGGTTGTTAATGTTGTTTCTTGAACAGACCGCGCCTGGCTAGGGAAGTGTTTATCCGCGTTTGGGTTCTCATGTCACAAAAGATGGACTTGGCTAGTTTTGTGTTAGAAAAGGTTGGGTGGACCCACACACTAAGTTAATTATTCACAAATACAAGTAGATTACTCCAACAAAGAATGCTAAGTGGAAACACAGTACAAACATATTATATACCCGTTTGAGCTGAGAAAACCTTTGAAAACCCATGTAAAAAAAAAAAAAAAACTAATTTTTTTATTAAAAAAATAACAAATGTAAAATACATATTTGTAAGCGTTTTGGGCCAAAAAAAATAAAAAAACGTTGATGAGATTTTTTTTAAAAAATAAATAAAGTTGCTATAAACATAGGCAAATAGCTGAAAACATACGTTTTTTAGCAACTTTGTTTATTTTTTTTAAAAAAATCCCATTGGCGCTTTCTTATTTTTTTTTTTACCCAAAATGCTTAAAAACATGTATTTCACATTGGTTGTTTTTTTTTTTTCAAAAAAATGGTTTTTTTACATGGGTTTTTAAAGGTTTTCTCAACTAAAGAGGATTTTCATTTTATCCCTCCCGGATTTATATCAATGTAAATATATTTATAATCGATGTAACTTTTATAAAGATTGATCTTATTCGATTTATCACGTTGTTAAGCTCTCAACGCAAGATATTGCTGAAACTAGTGAGCTCAAAAGAATCACATTATGTTTTCAGTATGCATGATAACACCAATAAACGGCAAGCATACTCTGATCATATCAATCTTAAGTGTTTTAGGCTTTTAGCATCTAATAGTAGATAACTAAGTATATGTACGACGACATAGAAACTGCTACGTGTTAATAAAACAAAACGACGTTCCAATCATTATGACGTTAAGTTCATAAATAACATCTAATTAACATATATTTTTAAATTTGATGCTTTCTTTTTTTAATTTTTAAACCAAGTCATTTTCGTGTAGAAATGATTTGTTATTGTTCTTGTTTTTGTCCCAAATCATATCTTTGTTGGATGTATATATAATAAGCATGCTATATATTCTAATGGCTTGTATTTTTTGTTGATCTTTGATGTGTCATATCATATATTCATATGGTAGTAGTGTGGCTTGTCATTTTGTTAAAAAAGTTATTACATTAAATCATAAAATAGTAAGTTATAATATACATTATATATACATGTTTTCGAAGTCATCATATCTAAGAACAGGCCATTTATTGAACGTATTAGTTATGGGAAGGAAAAAAAAATATAAAAGAGTATATTATTGAACGTATTAGTTAGTCACAGAGACATTTATCTTATACCTTTTCTGTTACTTAATTGCTCGTTATTTGTTGGGGAGGCCGATATACCAATGGTGTCTGAGTTTGTGATCTTATATCATTTAGTGTGTGATCTCGTCCAAGTTTTGTCTTATTTTAACTCAAATTTTCTTGTAATTTTCATTGTAGCTTGCTATTTTTTTCTAATGGCTTCTAGCTTGTTAGTTGATGTCACTTTTTATTGGTAAATCCAATATCTCTTGAGATGACGACCAGGGGTGGATCTATTAAGGGTGTTTGGAATACCCCTCAACTTTCTTATGAAGCACATAATACTCCCGAATGGCTGAATGTACAACAGTTTTTTTTTTGATGAGTGTATGGTACATTTTTTGGGACACTCCTAAATATTTCTTCTAGATCCGTCACTAATGATGACATGTAATTATTTCAATGTTAAATAATATTTTTCATTTAATGGACTTTGTTATAAAACAAGCTTTTTACCTCTAATTTAGATGACTAAATTGATATTTTGTATTAAGAAAGGTTTGTACATGTTGAAATTCCATCACTTTAAAACCCGCTAATATTGCAAATTTGTTAGTTCCAACTTTCAATAGCTATAACCTTTTAAGGGGTTGTACAAATGTACAATTGCAAAAGTTTATTCAGGTTAAGGCCTTGTAGGTTCTCATGGAAAAAAAAATCGATAGCAAAAACGACAAGCATACATGCGTGCATGAAAACTGTTGATTGTATTTGGTGTGGTGAAATTGATGCATGGGAGGTTGAATTTATATTGATTTTTTCTTTTGTCTCGTGGTTAAATGGTTAAGTAATTGCTTAGGGTATGTATTTAAGTTAGGTTGAAATACAATGCTACCAGACCGGTTTTTGGAACATTAGCTTGTGTAATTAAATTAATCAAACATTTAAATATGTCAAAAAAGAAGAAAGTTAAGTTCATGAATCTTTTAGTGTTAAAGTGTTTATTTTATTTCAAGCAAAAATCTACATAAAACCCTAAAGGTAGGAGTATTGGATTTAAATAATCTTAACGGACCATAATATACTAAAAGGGGATTTGACACACAAGTGGGAATGTGACACGCAAGCATGCCACATCAGTTGGGACCGGTGACGCTTATGACTGATAGTTAAAAGTTGGACAATATGTTAGTCATGGTCCGTTGATGGACAATATGTTAAAATGTGGGATCGCTAGCACATATTTTGTTAGTAGGGACCGGTGGCGGTAAATAACTCAGAGTTTGGATTATTTAAATCCAATACTCCCTAAAAATATAGCATTGTTCATTTTGGAATTTCTTCTGAAGCAGGAATGTTATTCGGCTCATAGCTTGGTCGAACAAAGCTAGCTAAAAAAACCTCTATTTGAAACGATCTAAACCAAGCAGGCACATTTTGTAGCAACATTAAGCTTGATCTCGAGCCCACAGTGACTCGACTTATTTACAATCCCGGGATCATCTATTGAGGCTCCATGCCGTGTCCTTGGGATGGTTGATAACCAACCTATCTATCCGTTTATAATTATGGATCAATGAGTAATTCATACTGTCAAAGAGCAACACATTTTATTTTTCTTACATAGAATAATATATTCTTAAATCTCGACTTAAGAGGTGAAGATTGACTTAGAGCAAGTCAACAAGTTGAAAGCATATATGAATTTTCAATTGTGTATCCAAAAGAGATAACGACTACAATTTTCTAATAATAATCAATGGTAAAATTAAATATTATAATATATATACAACTTTGTATTTAAACAATTTAGTTAATAATTTATAAGGGTAATTTAGAATTCTCTCTCCATGGGCGACAGAAGACCGGACCAACGTCCGGACAAAAAACAACTTTCCAGCAAAGAAGGCATCAAGTACTACATCACTAATCTACCAGATGGTTGCAGTGGGTCCGATCTACAAAGACTAGTTCAAGAATATGGAGAGACATCGAAGATCTACATCGCACGAAAGAGAGATAAAGTGGGAAGACGTTTTGGATTCGTTACTATCAAACCATTTAGAAACAAAGAAGATCTTGAAGAGCGTATGAAGAATCTTTGGTTGGGATCATATAAGCTTCGAGCGAACGTTGCAAGATTCACAGGGCATCAAGAGCAACATGAGGGGTCACAGTCGGGCATAGAGAATAATGCTCCTAGAAAAGAAAAAGAAGTCCATCGAATTCCAGAAGCTATAGGTCAGACAGCGGTGAACTCTGGTCCCAGTGGTTTTTCTTTTAAAGAGATGCTTACTGGGATTAGGGAGGATAAGAAAGAGGAGGTAATTATTCAGATACCAGATACGGTGAACGAGTTTAGTGAGCGTTTTGAAAAATCTTTGGTGGTTTCGGTCTTTGATATTGATGGTCTCAAAAGACTCCCTACTCTGTTGAAAGATTTCTGTACGTCCGAATTTTCTATTCAGTACATGGGTGGGCTTACGATCCTGGTTTCATGTGTTAATCCTGAAGTTGCAGAAGATCTAAGGGTTAAGCTTATTGTTCAAACTGCTCTCATCCAGACTGTTGTTGCATGGAAGGGTCAATCCTTTCCGTTTGAACGCGTTGCATGGCTTAGAGTGCAAGGCATTCCTTTGAATGTCTTATGTAACGACACTTTGAACGTGCTTGGGTCTAGATACGGGAAGGTTATCCACAAAGCTAATGTTAAACAAGAAGACAAAGACCTTTCTTTCGATTATGTAGCTGTTCTCCTCGAGATGGACGTAGAATTAACGAGGAAGTAACACTTGTTTGGCGACGTCGGAAGTTTCGTGTTTGGATCATGGAGGAAATCGGCGACTGGTTCCCTGATTTCTTATTTTCTAAAGACGTTACGGCGACCATTCCGGCAACTACTGAATCGGAGAATGACGTAACTGACGATGCTCAAAATATGGAAGGTATTGATGATCACTTTAATGGGGGAGGAATTAATGCCTACAGTTATGGGGAATGATTTTGAAAATGCCAATCAAGTTAATGTAGAGAATCTTTCCCAATCATTACTAAATAATGATGGGTTGACTAGGATACAAAATAATTTCCCTTCATGGAAGATTTTGTCAACAGACCAAGTGAACCGGACATTCCAATTGAGACTCGTTCTCATTCGGATGGACTGTTTAAGGATAAGCCCAGTAAAAAGGCCAACATGAAGCCCAACAAGATTAGGCCTATTTCCTCCAAAGCCAAGTTACTCTCAATAGATGAAAGGCCCACCAGCTCTAAAAGGCCCAGGTTGGATTTTGATCCAGCTGGGTCCGATCCCTTTGGCTCAATATTCTTTTGGTATACCCAATACCAGGGAACCTAATCGTAATTTGCAGTCACAAGAACAGGAAGCGATGGAAGAAGATTCTATCTTTCAAAGGAGCAAGTTATTGAGAAAAGTTTTGATCTTAATTCTCAACCTCAAAAAACCGATGACCAGGTTGAAGTCTCTGATTCTAATAATTCTCAAGATGCGGCTACGAATTTGGAAGAGGAAATTAGTAACACTGTGGAAGTGGGAGGCAAGCTAGGGGCTGACTTTTCTGGTTTTGATAATTTGGTTCGCACAACGTTTCTGGATGAAGGCTCACAACGAGGTAACCCATGAATTTTTTGTCGATTAACGTTAAGGTATCGGGGCGGAAGGAAAGATTGGTTGGGTCAATCGGTTGAAGGGTAAGCACCCAGGTTTCTTTTTTGCTATTCAGGAGACTCAGCTATCTTCGGCTGCGTCTTTTGATTTTGGTCGTTTATGGGAGGCTCGGGGTTCGGGTGTGATTTTGTTGACTCGGAAGGTCGTTCGGTGGGCTTTTTAACATTTGGGATGAGAAGGTTTTCTCGAAATCCTTTTCCATTCCAAACCCGAACTTCCTTCTAACAGGTGGTTTTCTCACTGCGGACAACGTTCCAGTTAACATTATTAATGTTTATGGCCCGCAAAGCGCTGTTTCGTCAAAAGAAGACTGTGGGATCAACTTGCGGGTATTATTCAGAATTTTTCTGGTCTTTGGGTTCTGATTGGTGACTTCAATGCCGTTAGATTCCCCGAAGATCGAAAAAACTCTGTTTTTAATCCAGTGGTTGCGGCTGACTTCAACGATTTTATTGATTTGTTGGGGCTTAAGGAGTATAAAATGCGCGGTAACAAATATACTTACATGGTTGGTAATGAAAACGGTTACAAATTCAGTAAGATCGACCGGGGCTCTTGTTTGTCAAAGCTTTATTAATAAATGGCCACAGGCGGTTGGTCGTGTTCTCCCAAAAGAAAAGTCAGATCATTGTCCTATCCTTTTATCCTTGTCTGACACGAATTATGGCCCGAAACCTTTTCGTTGGTATAATTCGTGGTTAGAGAGGGACGGGTGTGAAAACTTTATTGTTGATATTTTAGACAGGGGGGATTTTTCTGGAAGACCTGATGACATTATTTCAGCCAAGTTTAAGGCTGTTCGCGAGGCTATTAAGGTCTGGCGAGCTGCTAATTGTGTCAAAGAAGATAAAGAATTACAAGATATGCAAGAACAAATCAATAAGCTAGAGTCTTTAATGGAGGACCATGTCTTGGAAGAGGTGGATGTGTGGATCTATGAGGAACTTAAAAAGACCGTGGGGGAACTTGAGCACTACAAAGCTTTAGACATAAAACAAAAATCTCGGGTGAAGTGGGCGATTAATGGAGATGAAAACTCGGGATTTTTCCACAGTGTGGTTAATGGCCGTAAGGCTAAAAATCACATCCCGGGTCTTTTGGTGAACGACGAGTGGGTTTCGAAGCCTTCTTTGGTCAAGAAACACATTTTTCAGTTTTTACCGGTCCCTTTTTTCTTCTGATTTTTCTTGCAGGCCTGATTTGGTGTGTTATAATGTGAAGAGGTTAACTGAAGAGGCCAAACATCAGCTAGAGACCGTGTTTACAAAAGAGGAGATAAAGGCTGCTGTTTTCGAATGTGGCAGTGACAAAGCCCCGGGCCCGGACGGGTTTAATTTCTTTTTCTTAAAGCATTTTTGGTCTTTCTTTGAGGATGATTTCGTTAATATGATGGCTGATTTCTATGATTCGGGATATATTAATCACGGGTATAGCGCGGCTTTTATCACGCTTATTCCTAAGATTAAGAACCCGGTCCATCTCAAAGATTATAGACCCATCACGTTGATTGGCATTATTTCTAAGGTTATCTCGAAGATCTTGGCTAATCGTATCAAGAAGGTGATGCACTTTATCATTTCAGAGAATCAAAGCGGCTTCCTCTCTGATAGGTTCATTCTTGACGGTCCCCTCATCATCAATGAGATGGCCGCGTGGCTAAAGAAAAGGAGTGATAAAGCCCTATTATTTAAAATTGATTTTCAAAAAGCCTACGACAACGTGCACTGGGAATTTTTGCTTTCAATCTTAAGGCAAATGGGGTTCCCTAACAGGTGGTGTATGTGGATTGAAGGGGTCTTAAGATCGGCTAGGTCGTCCGTTTTAGTCAATGGCTCGCCTACCTATATGTTTCAATGTGGCAAAGGTTTGAGACAGGGGGATCCCCTATCCCCTTTTCTATTCTTAGTGGTTATGGAAGCTTTAACATGCCTTTTAAACAAAGCCTCGGATATCGCTTATTCGAGGGCATCCGGCTCGGAAATGATGGTCTCTCAATTACTCATCTTTTATATGCGGATGACTCCCTCATAGTCGGTAAATGGTCCAAGAATAATTTTATTGGCTTGGTGCGGATTCTTAGAGTGTTTCACATTTGTTCCGGTCTAAAGATTAACTTACACAAGTCTTGTCTTTACGGCATTAATTGTTCAGTTCAAGAGCTTATTTCTTTTTCGGAGGTTTGTGGTTGTAAGTATGGTACCCTCCCTTTCGACTACCTTGGTATCAAAGTGGGCGGTAATATGAACCGGGTCAAAAGTTGGGATCCGGTTATCAATAAATGTAAATCTCGGCTGAAATTATGGAAAGCCAAGACCCTTTCAATAGGGGGTCGTCTTGTTCTTATCAAGTCGGTCCTCTCAAGTCTTCCTATTTATTATCTTTCTCTTTACAAAGCCCCGGTGAAGGTCATTGATCAAATGGAAGGTATCATGAAACGTTTTCTTTGGGCCGGCGACGACAATGTTAAAAAAATCCATTGGGTGGCTTGGGATGTGTTTCTACTCCGAAGAAATATGGCGGGTTGGGGGTGTCTAAGCTTTCGGACGTGAATATTGCCCTCCTTAGTAAATGGGCTTGGAGGTTTAAAAACGAAGATTCTTGTTTATGGAGGAAAGTGATCAATTTTTGCCACGAAAAGGATATCTCTTGGGACATCCTTCCTGTCAGCAGAAGCTTAACCGGGGTTGGAAAGCGATGGTCTCTCTCTTAAACAAAGTTGTAATTAATTCAGCCACTTTAAACTCTTATTTCAGAGGTTCAGTTGGAAATAGTCAAGGTATTCGCTTCTAGATTGATAAATGGCAAGGGGACGTGCCTTTTAAAGATAAATTCCTGACCTATTTCGGTTATCATGCAACAAGTTCAGCTCAGTTTCTAGTCTTTGGGATACCGATTTGCAGGTTTTTTCCTTTAGTTGGAGCAGAGTTCTCTCAGATGCCGAGTTACAGATGGTAGGTGATTTACATAGATGTGTTGCTGCCTATGTCCCTTCAGATAATAAGGATAGTTGGGTTTGGGCCGCGTCCTCAGACGGCAAGTTTTCAGTTGCTGCTCTCAAAAGGCTGCTGTTGGCTGACCGTGCTCACCAGAGACAGTTCTCCATGAGATGGATTTCTTGGGTCCCCGCTAAGATCAAGATTTTTGTGTGGCGCCTTGAGATGGACAGAATTCCAACCAAAATAGCGTTGCGCAGAAGAGGTGTTAACATTCAGGACGAGTCATGCGGTCTTTGTAATGTGGATGACGAGACGGTTACTCACTTGTTCACAGGGTGTGGAGTTTCTTTTGGCGTTTGGTCTGCCATAGGTGTTTGGTGCAAAATTGGCCCGATTTTCGCGTTTGACCTTAAAGATCTGCTGCAACTTCCTTCTGGTCGAAGACGCAAAGAAGAAAGAAATATTGTTCAAGGCATTATTATGATTACGATGTGGGCCCTTTGGATTGCTAGAAATGAGAAGATTTTCAAAGCTAAGGCGGTTAGAGTTGAAGAGATAATAGCCAAGATCAAGAGTTTATCTTTTTTGTGGTGTCGTAATAGGACTAAGTTCAAGTCGATTGTCTGGGATGACTGGCGGGTGAACCCGATGTATATGTTGTAATGGTTTTTGGTCTCCGTCCTTGCTTTGAGGACGGTCGCGCCGTTTTTTTAATGAAGTTCACCTTTCAAAAAAAAAAAAAAAACAATTTAGTTCATATATTAATGCAAGTATATTGAAGTTTGTAAGTATAAATTTGAAGTTTGTATTGAAAATTACCAATAAGTACCAACTTATTTCCAAAATAGGTATAATTAATTGTTGGCTAAGGATTAGCCGACATTTTTTTCCCACAAATATTCCAGCTTAGCCTTTACGCTATGTTCGTGAGAGTTCATTTAATGAAGAAAAAGAAAGAATAATAAGAAAAAAAATCGTGTTCTAGAGTTTTTTTAAGGAGAGAAAGAAAACGAATTGAAGAAAAATTTTGGTTTATCTCCTTCATTTCTCATCCTTCCAAATCTTGGAGGAAATGATTTTTTAAAACATAAAACAGTTACTTTTCTTTTTATTTTCTTTCAACTCGAGAACACGCTAGTTAATTAAATATTTGCCGTCTTAGCCGTCATTTGACTATTTTGATAATTTTTTAACGGGGAGTTGAACTTTAAGTACATATTATTATTAGCCAATGAGGCAAAGTTTGAATTATTAAAATCCAATTCCTTATTTTAGTTGGTCAATTGTCTATTTTAATGATTTCATATTATTCTAATCTTTATAAAGTTTATTCTTCGTAACCAGGATGGATCCACATTGATGGATCGGTTTTCATCAAGTGCATATTTTGGTCATTTTATACATTTTGTTAAAAGCCCCAACTACTCTGTTAAACACTAAAATATATTTAAAAAGCTTCCAGCTACCAGCCACCAGCTAGTTTTGCCAAACATACCCATAGTGCATGTAAAATCCTATGAATAAAAATAAACTGCTTGTTAAAAAAGAAATTTACATTAACAACGTTTTTATGCTTACTGTAGAAAATAATGAATCTATTCTCTCAACACATAAACAACAAGAACATAAAGGATAACACAGAATATAGCGACAAAACGGTGACCAAAACTTTATTAGGTTACCCAAACCAAAAACACCCACCAATACCCCAAATAGTTTCAGTAAATCACTGAAACTAAAACAATACAAAGTCTGAGAGATCTGCTGATGATAATCAGCAGATCAATAACAAAGATACAAAGAAACAATACCAAAACACTTACAGACTACAAACCCTAATACAGTGTTTAGAGAAGTAGGTGTGTGTGATGAGACGAGAGAAAATAAAAGAAAAATAAAATGATCTGATGAATGAGTTCTCGAACTCTCTCCTGTCTTTTATACACAGGCTGAACCAACGAGCTGGGCCAATAGAACTCTTGGGCTTGTACTCCTTAAACGGCTCAACTTTAACCTGCCACTTTAACTCAAACCCAAACATAAGTCCAACAACTTAAACCCAACAACATTTGAATTACAATATTGATACATTTTAACACACACCCCCATAATTCAAATGTTGAAGAAATCTATCATACCCAACTTTTTACACATATATTTATGCTGATCATCACTTAATCCCTTAGTGAAAATATCAGCCACTTGTTCACTTGAAACAACCTTTTCTGTTTTTATAACACCATTTGAAATTTTTTCTCTCAAAATGTAAATCTATTTCAAAATGTTTTGTTTTTTCATGAAACACTGATTAGCTGCTATAGCAATAGCAGCTTTACTGTCACTATACAAAGTAACTGGTAAGTCAACTTTAACATTCAGCTCTCCTAACAGATTCTTAAGCCAAATAATCTCACAAGAAGTAGTACACAGTGCACGATATTCAGCTTCAGCTGAAGACCTTGACACTGGTTTTGCTTCTTACTTTTCCAGGAGATTAAAGACTCTCCAAGGAAAATACAGTATCCAGTTACAGATTTTCTAGTGACCAGGCACATTGGCCCAATCAGCATCAGCAAAACCACAAAGATTAAGATTCACAGATTTCCTAAACAACAACCCTTTACCAGGAGAACTTCTTAAGATATCTTAGAAGCCTCAAAGCAATTTGAAGGTGCAACTTAGTAGGTTTATGCATAAATTGACTTAGGAACTGAACAGCATAGCTGATATCAGGCCTAGTCTAGGACAGATATATCAGTTTTCCTATAAGCTTCTGATAACCTGAAACATTTTCCAGCAATGTTTCTGATTTAGATACCTTCCCCAGAAACTATATAACTCTGTTCAATAGGAGTATTTATAGGTTTACAACCTAAGTACCCAAATTCATTTAAAAGTTCAAGGCAATATTTTCTTTGAGATAAAGAAATTCCTTGATCAGAATATTAAACCTCTATTCCTAAAAAATATTTTCAACTTTCCAAGATCTTTAATCTGAAAATTAGATTTTAAAGAGAGTTTTAACATTGTTAATTTCTTGTTCACTATTTCCAGTGATAACAATATCATCCACATACACTAATAATGCAACAAACACATCATTCTCATTTTTTTACAAACAAGGAATGATCACATAAACTCTGCACAAATCCTATACTCAACAATACCTCAGTTTAGTTTTTCATTCCACTTCCTGGGCCTGTTTAAGCCCATACAAGGACTTAACCAGTTTACATACTTTAGTTTCTTCCTTAGAATAATAACCCTCAGGAAGTGTCATGTAAACATCTTCAGATATTGACCCATACAGAAAGGCATTGTTAATGTCTAACTGAAAAAGTGGCCAATTTTCTGAACAGCTAAGGTAATAAAACACCTAACAGTAACCATCTTAACTACAGGTGAGAAGGTCTCTCCAAAATCAAGACCTTCTCTTTGATTATACCCTTTAGCAACTAATCTTGCTTTGTATCTTTCTATTGACCCATCAGCTTTGTACTTAACTTGTAAACCCATTTACAGCCAATGGTTTTCTATTCTTGGGTAATTTCACTTAATACCCAAGTGTTGTTTTTGTACAAAGCCTCCATCTCCTATTCATAGCTTCCACCCACTTGGGATCTTTGGAAGCCTCTGAATAAGAGGTGGGTTCAATAGTTTTTTATTTAAACTAGATACAAAACAAAATTCTCACTAGAAAGACAAGAATAATTTTACAACTTTTCAATTGGATATTTAACCTTTTCCTTCTATTACAAAATCATCAAATCTTTTTGGAAGTACAGAGTTCCTATGAGACCTTTCTTATTGTTTCAGTAAGTCTATTTCCCTCAGGGTAAATGTCTCATCATGTGAGCATTCACTACTGGAAGGACCAGACTCTTTACCATCAGTACTACACAGCTGCTGATCATGATCAACCCCCCCTGGCAGCTCGGGAAAGTTGCCATTTCCCTTGACCAGGTGAGTGCTCATGAGCACCATTTGGTTCCCCTTCATCATTGGGAATATTAGTACTATTATTATTAGAGTCATTTAAAAAACCTTCTGTGTTCTGTGTTTCATATAGATCAAAAAAATTTAGATGATTGATATCATTGATAAACAGCTTTATCTTTATCTGTTTTAAAAGGGAATATGTTTTCATAAAACTTAACATCTCTAGAATATTCAAATTCCCTTTTTCTAAACACCACAGTTTATAACCCTTTTTTTTAAAGGGAATATCCCACTAAAACACACATTATTAGACCTACTATTAAGTTTATCACTCTCATTTAAAACAGTTTTGAAACACAGACACCCAAAATTTCTTAAATGACTTATAATAGGGGGGAACCCATAAATTTTCTCATAGGGACTCTTACCACTTAGGACAGAAGAAGGAAGCCTGTTAATGAGATATGCAGCAGTTAGAACACATTCAGACCAAAAATTTAGAGGCACAGAACTTTGAAACAATAAAGCTCTTGCTATATTCAATAAATGTCTATGCTTTCTCTCCACAACTCCATTTTGTTTGTGGAGTGTAAGCACATGAAGTCTGATGCACTATACCCTTCTGATTACAGAGAACTTGTCATTGTCTATTTACAAACTCAGTCCCATTATCACTTCTAAAAATTTTAACAGATTTTTTAAACTGGTTTTTAAGTAACTCATAAAATATCATAATGTTTTCAAACACTTCCCCTTTTCCTTTCATCATGTAGCACCAGACTGATCTAGAGTAGTCATCCACTATGGTTAAGAAGTACTTATACCCTTCTTTGCTTGTGACCCTATAAGGTCCCCAAACATCCAAGTGGACTAACT